>SNQJ01S0218504.1:0-14187 GCA_010110895.2 Picea sitchensis
GTGATTCTGATGAGTTCTTTTTGGAAGTTGTAGCCAATCCAGTTGATAGTAATGTTTGAATATTAATCGTGAACCCTTGGCTAGAACGAATTGTACTCTTGCCCCTGCATATACCTTGCGCGTTGCATTGAAAGGATACGCACCCAGATTGATAAGTTAATGTAGGAAAAGGGTGAATAAATCGTTCATACTTGGACACCAATAGGAGGATCTTCCTCTTTGGTTGGCATCTGTAAGACTCTCAAAACTTCCCTTTTTATAGAAGGGATCTTACACATCTTTGTGATTGGGACTGTCATATTCAATTTTCCAAACATGCTCGCAACATCTATATTCAACTAAATATCATCTGTAGGAGTTGGTTTAGGAAGAAACTCACATACCAGCAGTGGAGGTGGTGGATCCACCTTCTCTTCTTATGGAAGAGGGGTATCAAGATGTGACGGAGGGGCTGAAGCTTTGTTTCTTCTAGTGTAGGTCATATATTCCATCCTTGTTAATTCCTTCTTTTGATAATTTTTCAATTTATTCAAGGCCCAGAGTCTCTCCTATCTTTCTCCTCTTCTTCTAGCTTCACCGATATTGATCTGAAAGGATCCAGGGAGCATCAAAAAAGTTTCAGAACTGTCCTAAGAGGCTCAGAATGGACTCGACAAATGAAAAAAGGAAAAAATTAAAAGTCCTCAAATCTTAAGAAAACCGACATCATCGCGAAGAGTGCGTCACAAGCTTTCCAACAGCTCAAATGGCTCATCAAATAGAGTTACGGATTGAGAGATATTCACGGTAGAAGTTTGGTCAGCCTAGCCCAATCAACAAGGGATGAGTCAGCACCCGTACTGCTGATGTTAGCATCCATAAAAAATACATGGCACACGTAGGAGGTGACATGTGTCATGATGATGTCAGCATGGTTATGCGGAAGCACCAAAGGCTACCACATGTCACTCATTTTTAACATTTTTGGTTCATGTCATGGAGCAGTAAAAATGTGTCGCATGGTAGTCTGTAAAACCATGTGGTAGACCATACGATGATGTGGCAGGTGATGTGGAAGGATGATGTGGTAGGATGATATGGAAGCTGAGGTGGCAGACCATATAAGTGAGGTGGAATCCGTACAGACACATGGCAAGTGACTATGCAGACTGTACAAACATGTGGCATCTAAACGACCACCTAGAAGATGATGTGGCATCCATACAGAAATGTGATAATGACATCAACATGACATCAGCATGTTGACATGGCCCAATAACAACGTTCCATGTGACATGTTGATTTGTCATTTTTGGCCACCAAATGGACCAAAGAAATTTTTCCCGAGGAACTTCTAGAAGACACCACGTCATACCACCCAAGAGACACCATGTGGTAGGTACAGTCAGTAGGTACATGGAAGGCATGGTTAGAAAGGCCAATGGGTGGCTGCCACATGGCCCAATCATGGGATTCCACATGGCACTAGGCAGATGCCTAGTGAGGGCACATGCGAAAATTCAAAATTTCAGTTTGGATTACCCTTCGCCAAATCTGGCGGCCTTCTGCCAAATCTAGCAGGGATCCACCAAATTTGGAAGGATGTTGGGAAACATTCCAAAAAGGGAGGCCAACGGATTTGACCCCGTGACCTCCCCTAAACCAACATCTTAACTTAAACTCCGCCAAGCAATTCATCCAATCAACCTCTTGGGTAAATCCTCGCTTCCCTTTACTTAAATGTTGAACTCTGCTAGTACACATGGGAGCACACCCAGGTCATACAGAGGAACATATTCCAATGCGGTTAGTGAATTAAATGCCCAGAATTGCACGTGGATCAAGGCAGGAGGTCCAAAAAGGGCCTGCAGGTGACAATGTCCGATGGAGATGATTTAACAGTCATTTTTGGGTAATTTGGCTACGCGAATCCAATGGAGAGGTATGTCTTTGTAGTAAAGATTCAGATCAACAAGTTGAATTCTGGAAAATCCAATGTAAGCATGATTTTATTACGTTGTTTTTTCATTAAATGTTGCATCATAGTATGCTTGATACATGTCTGAAGGAGCATGTAGAGGGTGTAGCAAGACAACAAGATTAGATTATTACTTCTATTCCTTCTTTTCTTCTCTTCTTCCACATAAAACCAATCAGTTACATGTGACAAAGAAATTGTGGCACTTGCATGATAAGTGGCCAACGAAGTAGTCAAGAATCTCGTAGTTTCGAGATCTTTGTATTTGGATACATAAATGCTTGGATCCGAGTAGCATATCTAAGGCAATCTATGGATCCATGGTGATGGGGGTCATATTTTATTCCTCCTCTTTTTATGTATTGAGTATGTGGGAATGATGCCCATGTTAGCATCATGGATGCCTTATGAGCATGAGAACTTGTGAATATTGTATACATTCCTGATAACATTCTGATCTCTTGTTTCCATCACCAAAAAGGGACTTTGGCTTTACAACTTGTAAAGGAGAGACATCATTACAACGAGGAGAATAAAGCAGTCAATCTTTGGAGAAAGACCCGGAGACATAGCCCACATCGGGTGAACTTCATTATCAAGGGAAGTGTCATATCTATTATGTGTATTATGTTCTTATGTTTCTTTTCCATGAATTTCCACACATAGAATATTAAATGCAAGCATGACATATAACACATAAGGAAACTAAAGAGGTTTTTATTCACTTTGGATTTAAGCCTATAAAGACTTCAAACTATACCTTTAATTGCAAATCGCTCAAGTAAAACGATATATAGCTGACCCTTTGAAGGAGTGAAAGAATCAAACAATTATTGGAAACTAATCACTGTTGAGTTCAGATCATGTTGGTATCAGAGCAGGCTTGATAACGATTGCAGGTGTTGACGCTGAGAATGGCAAGATTGCCAAAAAATTGTGGTTCGATGAGCTTCAAGAGCTCAACCAAATCCTTCAAGAAAACAATGTTGGATTGAAGACTTTGTTGCATGTTGTAGAGGAAGAGAACCAAAGGTTAAAGGAGCAGTTGCAAGACATACATGTCCAGACAGGGGAAGTCTTTATGAATGAGATGGTGATAAGACCATTTTGTGGCCATGGGAACTTCACCAGTTATGGGTTCGAGCATGACAGTGAAAATGCATGAACACTTTTTCGGGCTAGTGAATATGACATCCAGGCATATAGAAACCAAGGAGGATTCCTAGAAGCATCATCCACTAATCCTTCTCACTAGGAACAACTGGACACACCTCAAGATGCAGACCAAGAGTCCCAGTTTGAGATGGAGGTAAATAAACCATGTGTAGTTCCTTTCTTGGTTAATGTTGATGACTCTTTTGAAGTCCTTGAACAACATGCTTCTTGCATCTACTTAAAGTTGATGAGAAAAATGGGATACGAAGGAGGAGGCCTTGGAGCCAATGGCCGAGGTATTTTCGATCCCATCGAGGAAGTGCTTTGGACTTGATATGTTGGGATAGGATATGTCCCAAAGGATGTTGGAGAAATATTCAAAACCATTCAGGAAGACGACCCAAGGATAGTCAGTGAGACTCCAGAAGTCAAGAGTTCATCAGGAGATGAAATTGATCCAGTACAGGCTGAGAGCATGGCTTCGCATGATCGAGGATTTGAGACATCTTCGGGGAGATATGAGTATCACCATGACAGAGTTGAGACCAACTCTTCTTGCTAGTGTGAATCTAGAGGAAACTCACCGAGGTATAAGAAATATCGAAACTCTAAAATTCCATTTGATTATAAGCATGTTAATAATATAAAGAAGAGCATGTGGCATCAAAGACCATGCACTTTATGTGGATTGAATAACCACACAGTGTCCCAATGTTGGAAGAGAAAATCCTTGTGCAGGAAGGTTATGGAAACCAAGAGAAATACACCTTTGAAGGAGAAAGGCTACTGCAACCATTGTAGCAGAGATGGACATAATGAGGCCACTTGTTGGGCCTTACATCCAGATCTACATCCAAAGAGGAACAAGAAGACTAGGCAGACACCTTCAAGGAAGACAACTAGTCAGGCAATGTTGTAGGGAAATCCGCCACCAGGAGGAAACCAACTACCAGAGAAAGGAAAAATCGGTAAAGAGGACTTGTTCGACATAACGAATGAACGAATGGGGAAAATCCTTGAGTTAGTCGAGAGTGGCCATCTTTGTAAATCACATGTTGCAATTCAAACCCCATAGAAGGGTATTGTGTAAAAGTGATAATTTTTGATATCACTTCTTTTCTCGCACATGTTGATATTGTTAAGCCTTGTGAGGTAGTTTGGGTATGGGTTTTCTTATTTTTAGTCCAATGGACATGAAAATTAGAATGTAAAGAATTTTGGGGACCAAAATTCCTTTCAGTTGGGAGGCGTGATCCAAAAGGATCTAGGGAACATCATAGAAGTTTCAGAAGTTTCCCAAGAGGCTCAGAAATGCCTCGACAAATGAGAAAGGGAAAAAATTCAAAGTCCTCAAAGCTCAGGAAAATTGACATCATCACAAAGAGAACGTTTCAATATTTCCAACGATGCAAACAGATCGTCAAACAAAGTTACAGATCGAAAGATATTAGCGGTTAAAGTTTGGTCAACCTAGCCCAGTCAACAAGGGATGAGTCAACATCTGTACTAATGAAGTCCGCATCAATACGGATGATGTCAGCATATGTGGCACACACAGGAGGTGAAACATGTCATGTTGATGTCATCATGGTGATGTGGCAACACCAGAGGTTGCCACGTGTCACTCATTTTTGGAATTTTTGGGTCATGTCAAGGACTAGTAAAAATGTGCCATGTGGCAGACTGTACGGTGGCATGGAAGGTGACGTGGTAGGCTGATGTGGTAGCTGAGGTGGTAGACCATACAACTGAGGTGGAATCTATACAGACACATGACAAGTGTCTGCGCAAACCATACAGACACATGGCATACATATGACCACTTGGAAGATGACGTAAAATTCATATAGACACATGATAATGCCATCAACATGTCGATGTGGCCCAATAACATCATGCCACGTGGCATGTTTATTTGGTATTTTTGGTCACCAAATGGACCAATGAAATTGTTCCACGTGGCACCTCCAAGAGACACCACATGGTAGGTACAATCAACAGGTACATGGGAGGTACGGTGAGCAAGGCCAATGGGTGGTTGCCATGTGGACCAGTCATGGGCTGCCACATGGCAGCAGGCAAATGCCCAGTGAGGGCGCATGCCAAAATTCAAAATTTTAGTTTGGATTACCCTCCACCAAATCTAGCGGCATTCTTCCAAATATGGTGTATCCGCCAAATCTAATAGGGATCCACCAAATTTGGCAGGACATTGGGAAACGTTCCAAAAAGGGAGTCCAACGGATTTGACCCCATGTGTTGGATCATGTTGTCATTGATGAGAATGGTTTGATTGATTAATTTCATTGATTGATGCCAAGTGATTTATTGATGATTGATGTAATGTAATATGTATTGTCCTTGATGATAATGCATAGATGAAGATGGATCAATGAGTTGTCATTGATATGATGAAGATGGATCAATAAGTTGTCATTGATACATGATGAAGATGGATCGATGCGGTTTCATTGATATATGATGCATAGTTGGAAAAATGTATAGATGACTCATTATTGTCTTATCATGATTGATAAGGTGCACAAATGGATGAACTCCAAAGTGGTCCCCTTATGGTGAAAGCCCTCACTGGAAGATTCTTTGTGGATTGATTTATCCTAGAAGAATGGTTGGAGGACCCATTCTTGTATGTGGAATAATGAGATGAACATCAATGAATTTGTTAGTGAAACTATCCTAGATGGATAGTGCTTGTCATACCATTTCCGGTGGTATGTGGAACGTCGCATAACTCCTCACGGTTTGAGAGTTATGGCCTTACGAAGTGGGAGGACCCTCACTTGTTGGCTTGAAGCCCACAAGGTCAAAGAAGTCAAAGTGCTTGAAAATAAGAAATCATTATTTAAATGATAAAGTAAAGTGACAAAGTCAAGGTGGATTATTTAAATAATAAAGAGAAGTGACAAAATCAAGAAAGATTATTTAAATGATAAAGTGAGATGACAAAATCAAGAAGGGACATTTAAATGATAAAATATTGGAGAACTTTCTATTTATGGAAAGAGGTTAACTCTAAAAATAAGGAAAATAGGTTAAGTGACCTAGAAATGGGTTAAGTGACCTAGAGGATGAAAGTATAAATAAGATAGCAATGGTCTCTTGTAGATCATCCTTTTTGTGGATCAATGGAGAGCTTCTTATGGGAATATCTTTTGGAGTATTGATGGAGAGCTTCTTATGAGAGCTTCTTGTGAGAGAATTTTGGTGTGGATCTCTTGAGCATGATTGAAGATATATTCTGAGAAAGAGAGCACGAGGAGGATCTCATGGACGCATTAAAGTTTCGGCAAGTCTGAGGTCATGATGGAGAAATTATCGGAATTACAGAAAAACCCTATTTTTTGGTCCGTATACGCAAGCTGTCTATGTACAGGGTGCGTACAATATGCGGGTTGTCAGTGTACAGGGAGCGTACAATGGATAAAATCATGGAGAGTTTTGGTTGAACTGATGACAAGCTATTGAAGACTAAAGAAGGTTCTAGATCTACATTCTATGGGCTCAGATCTATCACTGAGACACTTGTATGATTACATTATTATCTTGATGGATAGTATTGCTTGTTGTGTTGTGAATGCCTAGGGCATTCTTGGTATGGTTGCTATGATGTGGTTTATGGAGTGAGAAACACTCTTATGATTCATTACTGATATGATGGATATAGTATGTTGATTTCTTATGCATGATTGAGTAGCATTCATATTGATTGGTTGTGGAGCATGAGTAAGCTATTGGAGAGCTTGGATGTGTTGTGACTGGCTGGTGGTCAGTTTGGATAGTGTGAAACAAAAGAGAATGATAAATTGGTTCCAGAGGATCTGAGTTGATATTGAAGGATAAACCCCAATAGCTCAGAAGGTATACAGAGGTTGTAGTACAGTTTGGAGCGTATAATCAGGCTGTAGTACTACTTGGGCGCATATACACGCGGGCTGTACTACTGGTAGGGCGCGTACATATGCATGTTGCACTATTGACATGTCGTGTACCTATTGCAGATTGATATCTGTTGAGGATTGTTGCGTCATCTTAGTTGGTTCTAAGTGTGTAAGTTGAGTCTTATATGATAGAGTTGGTGATCTTGTAGAGTTTTACTCTATTTAATTTTTGTTGAAAACCCCAAGGATTGTAGTTTGTAATAAAAATAAAATTATACATACATCTTGTGTTTTTTGTGTTCCTTGTGGTGATGACTTGTTGATGATATATTGTTGATATATGTTGTTGATATGTGTTAACATATAACTAGTCATAAATGACAACAATGAGTAATGAGTAAAATGTTGAATGCTAACTAATGAGTTTTGTGTAAGAGGGAAGTTTTGGGAAAAAGAGCCCCACACTCATTCACCCCCCTTCTAAGTGTGGTAGGTGTGTCCAACAATTGGTATCAGAGTGGGCCTTCACTACAAGCCTTAACAACCTTGAAGGAGATCCATAGACACACAAATGGATGATGAAATACCAATCCTTGATGAGGAAAACTATTCTACTTGGATAATAGAGATGAGAATACATTTGAAGACAATGGGAGCAACTATTTGTAAGGTAGCCATTGGTGGATCGGTTCCCTTGAAAAACAAGTCAAAGTTTGCAGCTCAAGGGGAAGGAAAGAAGAACGATGCATTGGCTCTAAAGATCATTCTTAGTGGACTCTCAAGCCCTATCAAAGAGAGTATGAGACAATGCACTTCGACCAAGGATCTATGGCTAAAGATAGAGCAAACATATCAAAACAAGGAATAATATGATGAAGACCACTCCATTAAGATCATTAAAGGTAAAGAATCTCCAAGGACTCTTGAATGCATTATTTCTAAATGTGATCTTAAAAACATTTCAAATGAAGACAAAGAATCAAGTGATAATGGTAGCACAAAGGAAAGAAAAGAATCATGTGATGATGTTGGCAAAAAGGAAGATCTTGAAAGTAATTCAAATGAAGGTAAAAAATCTCCAAAGACTCTTGATTGCAATGATTCAAAATGTGATGATGTTGAATGTTTCTACTCAAGTGAAGAAGAATATCTAGAAACYGTTTGTGTGAAGTTTGATGGTAGTTATCCCATGAAAAGAATAGAAGAAGATCTATTAGAACTTCAAAAAGAAGTTGAAGAGGGTTTATATAGATATAACAATGATCATTATTATACACACTATAACTATCTTTCGGATAATACTAAGAAGTTTCTTAGGAGGAGTCAAAGGCACATATTGAGGTTAAAGGGAATGCTCAAAGAACATGAAGAGAGAAATAAGACTCAATTAGAAGAAAAGGAAGAAGAGATCACAAGACTAAAGAATGGAAAAGAAAATATGAATGTAGATGATGAGATTAGCAAATTTTTTGAAACTATTGTCCATATCAAGACCCAAATTGAAGAATCCAAAAGGATAGAGGAACTATTGAAGAATCAAATAAAAGAAAAGGAAGAGTCATGTTGTAAGTTAGAAGCTAAAATTGTTGATCTTAGAAAGAAAGTGGAGAAGTCAAATAAATTATTGAATAACTCACTAATCTTGGATGAGATCTTGGAAAGTCAAAGATCACCATATGATAAATTAGGTCTTGGATACAAAAAGGAAGCTACACATGCTGAAGCAAGAACCTCAAAGAAGCATGAGGTAATTCCATCAAAGGAAGACAATGTTGCAAAACAACCATCTACACAAGGCAAAGAAAATCTCAAAAGAACAAAGCAAGGAAGACATCAAGAAGCTATTCTTGGGACACAAAAGCAAAGGTATGAAAGTATTGTTCATGGGAATTGTTATTCATGTAATGGACATGGTCACAAATATTTTTGATGTAGATCTTATGAAATGAGATATAATGGAAGATTTTATAACACCATGAGGTGTTGGAGATGTGATCAATTAGGGCACATTGTTGTTCACTGTAACACCATTAGATGCTACAACTGTAGTGGATTTGTCCACAAATCACAGGAGTGATGGAACACAAGAAGAAATTCCATGATGAGGAATTCACATAGCATGGCTAGAAGAAGGAAGGGACACATCTTTGAAAAAATGGATGCTCATAGCTCAAGTTCTGAGGAGTAGGGACATCTACAGAAGTGGGTGAAGAAGACAGAGCAACCAAAACATAATGAAAGACTGAAGGGAAGTTCAAAAGTGTCATCTACTAAGGTATATGTGGGTGAAAGTGGTATCAGTCGCGTACATATGCATGTTGACCTTGTATAGGTCATGTACATATGCGAGCTATCTATGCAACATGTCACATATATGTGGTGAAGCCTAAAGAAAAGGGCTATGCACAGGGATTGGATTTTGATGCGATGGTATAACTCTGTGATGCAGGGTCTGGCATGGTTTATTGCAGGTTCTATCACTATTTGTTGTAGGTTTTCATGAGTCTATATTGGATTATGCAAGGTGATGATGTAAAATAAAATCTTGGGTGCATGGAACTAACCCATGAGTATAGATTGATGCATTTTCTGTTGAAGAACAATGTTGGTTATGAAAGTGAAATTATGACACCTTGGTTATGTGATATATCTTGATGATGTATTAGAATCTTACTTGTTGGAAAGATTGATGCATGCATTTAGCATATGGATGGGCTACACACTGGGACATGTGGTTGGTGAGTTGATGAGGTGATCATGTTGTACATCATTTTTTTATCTATAGTTGATGCATGATTGGTACTTTTCTAATACATTGGTAGAGGCACCTACTAGCAGTTTGATTGGCACATGTTTTATGGAGGATTTGGCATACATATATGGGATTCATCATTTTTTGGTATTGGTGCATGATAATGTACATAGTTGGTACACTCATAGATGGCATTGGTACTACTTGATTATCACAACAATTGGAATTTGTTTGAGATACATTATTGTGGCACTTGGTTCATGATGAAGACATATCATGAGTGAAATGATACATTGTTTGGCATATTGGTAGATGCACATGGTTGTCATATTGGTAGATGAACATGGTTGGCATATTGGTGGATGCACATGGTTGGCATATTGGTAGAGGCATATGATTGATACATTCCATGGATGATATATTTTGGCACATTGCATTATGTTGATATACATGGTTGATGTACATAGGTTTTGAACATGATGAGCACACATTTTTGTACAGGATGTACATGTTTGATATTTTTCTCATGATTCTTTATTTTATTGTTGACATATCTTTTTCTTCATGATGCTTGGTATGGAATGATTTTGATGCATGGATAGGTCCAAGGATCGTTATATGGTATGATGCAGGAGCATTGTACAAAGCCAAAACACTCACCTAGCCAAATGAACAACTGAACACACGGATGAAAAAGGGCACGTTTTTTTTTATGAAAGCGTTTTGAATTTTGAAAACTAAATCATTAATGTAATAAGGTAGGAGAAGCATACTTACATTTATGTCTTGGATATATGAACAGATCTGGAGAAATTACTCTCATTTATAGGATGTAATAGGCATTTAAGTCTGATAAATGTAAAGTAGGTAGATTTAATTTAATAGATTAGACAGTTAGAAGATAGGAGGGAAAACAGATATAGACACCCTCACCATTGTATCATTATAACATTATCATCTTTGAGAGCCGTAGAAAAAAGCTGTAGAGAAGAACCCATGTACAGGAGAACTTGAGTTAATATATGAAGTTTTGACTCAATTTTCATGGGGTTGTGATGCTTATTGTTTACATTTGTTAAATGGTAGGTTTACAGTTGATTTGTTTTCTCTGTTATGAATTGTGTGTATGATTTCATGTTGAGTGTATGAAGTCTGAGAGAGAAGAGGAATGAGTTTCAATTGTTTCTCTTCTTGAGAGTTTCCTGTAAGGAGTGCAGTGGACGTCCGCAAGGTGTGCGTTGACGAAGGTTTGATTTTTATCTCAGAAAGCTCAAAAGAGATATCATTGTTCTCATACTTGTAGAAGTGCAGGTGAAGCACAGAGCCATGCAAGGTGTGTGCAGGCTGGTGGAAGCCTTAGTACTCATCAACTAAGGTGAAGGTTGAAGGACTACTATTGCAAAGGATGCAGAGGGTCGAAGACTCAAATAACCAGAAGTTATTTGAAAGTTTGTCGCAAGGAGTGCGAGAAGGAATATTTTGGAAGCCTTGAGTTTGCAAGTGAAAACTCAGGAGAGATAAACGCTTTTGATGTCTTCAAAGGAAGACGGAGATCATACCACTTCAAAGGGAGATGGGGATTGAAGCTGTCACATAGAAGTTAAGTTCAGGTGGGAGAACACTCAGTTGTTGGGAAGAGCTCATTAAAGCGTGAATCGGGTGGTCAGAATTCTCTGTGGAGAGTTTTCGAAGTCGCGAGGACTGTAGGATCCAGTGGAGCCGTATGGATGGTGAGAAACCTTTGTGAAGGAAGTGTGAAGTTGCGAGAGTCATTGGATTGGCAGAGTTGCAAGGTGGTTTGAGACCGGTGAAATCCATCACACAGGATACGAGCGTCAATATGAGCCGTTGATTCATTTCAAACCACGTCGTTGGATCATTTCGCAAACTCGAGGTTCGTAAGGTTGGAAGGCAGACCAAATTCTTGGTTTCAGCCTGAGTTGCAAGGAGCAGGGAAGGAGACCCAGACTGTTGGATCCAATCCACGGGAGAACCGTTGGATCATAACCTCCGCGTGGTATCGCATATCGTGAACTTGGGGGTTGAAAGGGCTTTTTTTCGACTGCAGAAGTCACGAAGTGCCGAGCGTCGAGGGCTCAGGAGAACACGTGTCGCATCCATTAGGTGGGGACCGTGTGGTTGACAGGTGGTGCAAACATAGAGCGCGTAGAAAAGAAAGAAGCAGGTGACCGGTGGTGGACACGCGTCACCTAGAAAGGATTCAACCATTATTGACTTATTGTGTCTCGGGGATTCACAAAGGAGGAGCACAAGGACTCAACACCCCAACTCATGAAGTTGTGACTTGTGAGGGGGATAGAGTTAGGCCCTAGCCAGTGGTCATTGGTAGAGACACTAGCAAGGAAGGGGCCATACCCGTATCACACTCTCAGGTATTGGAGGTTTGGAAAAGAGGAGTCGAGGGTCTTCGACTCACGAACTCATGAGTTGCAAGTTGCAAAAAGCGCTTGCTCTAAGGCCTGGGTTGTGGTCGTGTGGAGGCGAAGAATCACACCTAGTGCACGTGGTGCAGGTGGATTTTTCATGAAGGACCTGTGGCCTAGATTCATTGAAGGTTTCAGCAAGAAACGAAAAGAATCGCTTCGGCTAGAGAAGAACTTAGAACGATCCTGTGAGGATCTGGGCCCGAGGGCAGGGGGTCTGCGCCATGGTAGAAAAATTTTCATCTTGTAGAGAATATAGTGGAGAAATACCCATAGGGGGAGTCATTCTTCTTCCCATGATTCTAGGAGGACATATTTATCAGATGCATACCTAGAAAAGAGCCCTATATTTGAAGAAAGAGCACAGAGGCATAATTCCAAGGGGAGCTGTTGAAGGAAAATCTCCCTGCGGACAGGTAGATCTCCTCTTGAGAGCTAGACTCTTAACTCTTAAGACAAAAGACGCTTAACGTGGACACTGACTTCCTTTCAGATCTATACAAACTAATTCATGAGGAGGAAGGAGTATATAAGTACCTTTTTACTGACGTTTGTCCCTACACGCTCCGAGTTGAGCTCCAATATTTTGCTCCTCGATGAGCCCTGTAGACAAACAATGGTATGACCACTTCCTACTCTATTGATATTAGCTTGAAAATAGATCTATCTATCAATGATAAGTTCATGTGAGATCAGACACAAACTAGAAAGAAACATGCCAAGCGTGTCATATTAATGAGAACAATGACAGAAGTAACTTACAACCGTGGATGCGAATTCGACAGCTTCATCAAGTCCCCTTTGTCTAACCCTTGCTCAAAAGATCCACGACCTAGACGATAGCATCTTCACTGATTACTCTCCTCCAGTTCACTGTGTGTTTCCTATGAGATCATAGGTTTCATTCTTGCAATTCTCCCCCTCTTCCACCATGATAGAGCCTGCTTATATAGGTTAAGAGAGGCTTAACCTCTTGAGGTATCTTTAGGGTAGGTTGAGGAATTACCTCCTTAGATCAGGGATCTTCTCCTAAGATCATGATTGAACCAGGAATTCGAATGCAACTGCCTTCCAAACTTGAAAGATCCTCCCCTTATTCTCCTCAACAGATCAACCACTGCCCCAGATTAGACAACGCTCCCTCAAAAGGGGCATCAGGGTGCTATAACGCTCCCTAGTAGGATCCAGGGGAGTGCCAGCACTTCAAAGACTTGTAGTGCTCCTTCAGAGGGGTGATTTGGTGTTATAACGCTCCCTAGCAGATTGTAGGGGAGCGCCAGCGCTCCTAAGGGTGAAATAGGGGAGCTCTCTCCCTTAAAACCCTAGTTTGAGAGCTCCTTTCAGGTGGTAAGAGATTCTTGAATTCAGTTGACCATCCTTCTTCTTCTAGATCAGGTGTTTGAGGTATTCTAAGTGTCTCTTTAGTGTCGTCATCGTGGAAATATGCTTTGTTTGACATTTGCGACACTTGTGAACAACATGCGACACTTCTGACAGTTGCGAGGATCATGACACACTTGCGACACTTATTGAATCGAGTAATATTGATGTGTAACAGAAGGTTCAAGAGAGGTGTCTGTTTCATTTTTTAACGAGTTTGACACATGAAAAGAACTATGCTCAGGGCCTCTATTTCATTTTTTAACGAGCTTGCCGCAGAGAAAAGAAACTATGCTTGTGACCTCTGTTTCAGTTTTTAACGAGCTTGCCATAGAGAAGAGAAACTATGCTCGTGGTTTCGTCCGGATAACGGCTTCCAAGAGAATAATACTTTGGAAGGGTACCATGTCAAAGGAGAAAATGTGGTCATGGCCTCTAGGAGATCTTCGCTGGATGGAAGATAATCACTCGAGAAAGAACACATGTCGAGGGTCATGAAAGGGGTAAGGAAATCGAGATCCAATAACCCTACCGAAGAGATCACCATGTCAACCACCGGATCCAAATCATCGGAAGTTGAGGTCATCGGAGACAACACCA
>SNQJ01S0218506.1:0-15295 GCA_010110895.2 Picea sitchensis
CCACCAAACCCTAGCCCTAGGGTGACGTCAAACCCTCAAAGGTGACGTTTTGGCCTCCAAAGGCAAGTTGTTTGGATTGTAGGGGATAGATGAGATCCTCCAAGGTGTCTCTTAGGCCTCCAAAGGGATGTCATCATCATCCAGTGTGTGGGTCCTAGTATCTAACCTGTGGGATTCAAGCCCCAAGGAAGCCCATGCATAGTTTTCTCAAGCATGTCATTCTACGAATTGTGGATTAAAGGTTGAAAATGAGATTGGTAACCCATATTCAATTATCAATTGGACCTCATTAATCAATAATAATCCCTTAAATGTTGGATTTTCAAAATATACTAGTAAATTTATGTGTAAAATGTATCAGATCATAAACAATGGAGGTACCCCCTAGAATCTTCACTGAATGTAAGAAATTATTACAGATAATCTCAGATAAGAGAGTATGATATTGGTATAATTTGATAACTATACCGAAATTAGAGTTTATGTCTTTGAGCTTCAACCCTTTCTATTACTTGATTTCTTAAATACAAGAATATTTGCACTATAATTCTTTAGATAGAGACTGAATTGTGATTATATTCACTTTATGTCAAGGAAATATAAGGCTAGTTTTAAATCAAAGAAATGAGTTGGACCTATTTATTGCCAATACCATATTAGCATTGTAGGTGACAAAAAAACTTCTTTCATCTATGTTATTTCTACAAGGAGAGCCATGGAAGTATGATCCCCACTCTGTGATTTCCTCAAAAAGAATATCACATTGAAAAATGCCTTATCAACATCAATAGAAACAACAGATAGAGTTGTTAGATAAGAGAGTATGATATTGGTATAATTTGATAACTATACCAAAATTAGAGTTTATGTCTTTGAGCTTCAACCTTTTCTATTACATGATTTCTTAAATACAAGAATATTTTCACTATAATTCTTTAGGATAGAGACTGAATCTTCAAGAACTATTCACTTTTAAAGTCATGAAATATAGCTAGTTTTAAATCAAAGAAATGAGTTGGAGCTGTTTATTGCCAATACTATATTAGCATTGTAAGTGACAAAAAAACTTCTTTCATCTATGTTATTTCACAATGAGAGCCATGGAAGTATGATCCCCACTCTATGGTTTCCTCAAAAAGAATATCACATTGAAAAATGCCTTATCAACACTGGTTTGTTCAATAGATAGAGTTACAGTCTAATCAGATAATTGAGGAAGGAAAAATATTTTCCACAAGTTCACAGTAGAATGTCCCAGGGAGATTCATTGAATTCCCTCTCTGATTATTAAAAACTCATCATCGAGTAGGAGATATAAACACTTGGGAATAAATTTGTGCTTTTGATCTGTGTACAAAATGCAGGCTAGTGATCAAATAAAGAAAGGAAATTGGAAGCACTTTATGAAGAAGAATATCCAAAGTTATCGGAATAAATAATTCAAACAAAGTGCTGGGTCTTTCCACAAAAAAAATGAATGCATGGATATAGCATTGAAAGCACCACTTAAAAAAGCTTCTCTCATGGAAAGTGCGATGGATATGTGGTAACAGTAACAAAAACAATGGAAAAATGGGTCATGTAGTAGTGTGGTCTCCTAGCTTGGAAGAGGTCAATCTTTTGTCCATGACCATAATATCTGTTTCATATACACTGGGACGCTGGTAATTTTAGAATATTACCTTTTAATCATGGTGAACTACATTCTGATTTCAGAAATGATTTGGTCTTCGGTATTTTGGAAGCAGTTTGGAGTCCTTAGTTTTGTTTCTATCTAAATTGGCATTTATCTTCTCTTAAGGATGCTACTTCCCATAACAAGGAAAAGACCCTTTTTAAGGAATTATTTCTTCCTGATAACTTGATATTCTTCATCAAATGCTTCCAATTTCCTTTTTTTATTTGATCCTTCTTCATCTAAAATTTTGTGATCCTTTGGAAATTCTATCACTTATTTTATATATCTTTCTCAAATGATGATGGAGTTTCTTGTAACTGCAGAATTCAAGGTCCCCACCTGGGACATTCCTCAAGGAACTGGAAAATATCTTTCATTCTAACATTCATGGATTGACAACAACTCATCTGTTGGTTTTAATGAGGTTGATAAGGCATTTTCAATGTAGGATATTCCTTTTGGAGTGAAATCACAGAGTGGGACTGGTACTTCCATGGCTTCCAGTAGAAATAACATAGATGAGCAGTTTTGTCACTGCTAATGCTAATAAGAGGTATTATAACAAATGTTTCCAACTCCAGCTTTGATTTAAAACTATCCTTATATTTCCTTGACACAAAGTGAATATAATCACAATTCAGTCTCTATCTAAAGAATTATAGTGGCAAATATTCTGTATTTAAGAAAATCAAGTAATAGAAAAGGTTAGCTCAAAGACATAAACTCTAATTTCGGTATAGTTATCAAATTATACCAATATCATACTCTCTTTATCTAAGATTATCCATAATTTCTTATATCTGAAATTCTAGGGGTAATTAATTGTTTATGATGTGATACATTTTACACACAAATTGACTAGTATATTTTGAAAATCCAACATTTAAGGGATTATTATTGATTAATGAGGTCCAATTGATAATTGAATATGGGTTACCAATCTCATTTTCAACTTTTAACTACAATGCGTAGAATGTCATGCTTGAGAAAACTATGCATGGGCTTCATTTGAATCCCACAGGTTAGATACTAGGACCCACACATTGGATGATGATGACAATCCCTTTGGAGGCCCAGACACCTTTGGAGGATCTCATTCCATCCTGCCAATCCAAACAGCTTTCCTTTGGATGCCAAAACGTCACCTTTGAGGGTTTGACATCACCCTAGGGCTAGGGCTCTGGTGGGTGATTGAAGACACTTGGCCTTTGGAGGTCTAGCACACTCATATCCAACTCCATGAATTGACCTCTTGGAGGGATATATGTGGCAATATAAATATAGAGTGTAGGAGTTAACTTGTTCAAGCTTTATTTTAATTTAATCTTGCTCCCTTCATTTTATGAACCTTGATATAGAGTGGAGGAGTTAACTTTTTCCCTTTGCAAGATTTCTTTTAGTCTAAGGACCTATTGACCTGGAGTGGAGCACTAATTAAGTGTATAATATTCAAGTTGATCACCCCAAATCCATTCCACTATTAGAAGGGAAGAGGATTGTTCCACAACAACCCTGGTTCAATTGAGAGGCCATTGCAAATTAACAAAATTAGTTCTTCTAAGGCATCTTTTGTTGTTGTGTCTATCAACTATAATTTTTTCATCCAATAGATAAATTTTACTGGTCAGGAAGTAGTCACACCATGCTCAATAAAGACAATATTTTTATCTCATCCTAATTTCCTTGATTGTGTTTTACTAGATTCACACATTTGGATTCTCAAGTTTTGTTGAGATTATGTAAGCAATTTTCCTTTTCAACTTACGAGCATAAAACCCCAAGTCTAAGAATGGATGAATGAATATGTTAGCCTCTAAAATATTCCCATGTCCAAAAAAACATTCATAGACTTCTTAAAAGGTAACTATGATTTTTACCATGCATTTATAAGTGTTATTTATTTCCTAATCATGCATTGTTTTCCCTTTCAAATCATGTACTACACATCTCAACCATGCTGTAATGGGGCTTGATCATGAGATCCTCTCCAATTACCATAAGAACAAGTAGTAACCCTTTGTTTTCTACTATTTCCTATAATGGAATTATTTCTAATTTGTAGCATTTGATTTAATGAAGGAAAAAATAACTCTTTGACTATGTTTTAATTTTGTGGATTTATGCTTAAATGCACAAAGCATAAAATGGACATAACATTTTGCTCTCTAAAAAATGATAAGCCAAACTAGCTCTTTGTTGTAGCTGTGTATGTGCATCTTCATTGTCTTGAAATATAGGTCTATGTCATCCAATATCGTCCCACAATGTCTCCAAAAGTTCCTTGAGCAAGGAGCACATGTTATTAACCTCTTTCTAGTGGTGATAAAGTTAGAAAATAATTGAATATCTAATTAACTTAATTTCTAGATTGTCTTTTTTTGTTGAGTTTCAACAAGAAATGAAAATTGTCAAAAATAATGATAGTATTCAAGTCCAAAAATATATTATGGCTCAACAACATCGAAGAATTAAATCGTAAGTTCTAGATGCCTTTGAATTAAGTCATAAGTGCCATATGCCTTCTCACACTTTCCTAGGTTTATTGTCTTCTCAATGTCATGCTTCCCTAAGTCTATCTCGCTTCAAGGTTCCTTCACTGTGCATTGTTTATAGTACATTGTAACACGTGTTTTAGGAAAGACAAGCATTGATGACCTTAGAGTGACACATTGTATACATCCATATTTGGAAGGAACATGACTCAAGAGACTTATAATTGTGATTCAACTTAACAAATCAATCATTCACATGTCATTGTGTGTCACCAGATAGAAGTATCTTGCTACTTCATCAAGATTTATTGAACTTGTTGCTTAATAACTTTTAATGGTTTGAACTTTAGATATAGGTGCATTGTAATTTTAATATTTATGCCCTTGTATTATTACTACATGACCATTACCCAGATTTTGAACCTTTTGGACATTGTTGCAACTCTCATTCCAATACTAGCGCAATCAAATTGGTTGATTGTAACATATATGGGTTCTACCTATCTTCCCATGTCTCTATGTGTCCATGTCTCAATATCTTGACAAGAAAACATATATTAGGCCCATGAATTCTCTCCTAACCTTGGAATTATAGAAAGAAGTGTTATCTTTGATCAATAATTGTTCCTTTGTTTTGTAGGCTGACTGATCGACATAGCCTCAAACTAGATATATTCAAGCTTCATGACCAAATTTTCCATGGTTCTTCTAATGAATTGAGAGAAAGTTAGATGTGAGAATTGAGTTAATATGGATTTGACTCCACACTTCCAAAATTCGCTGACATGGAAAATTTGAAATGGGATGGCTTAGAAATACTGGTAGCTAAGTGAGAATTTGGAGTTGTGATGCTCCCACACCCACTTAAAAATCTATTACGGAAATTACGCTTAATTGTTCTACAGTGTCATTTTTTTTTCCTCGAATCGATTTATTACAAATCTTCAATTAGATCAATATTTTTGTTTTTTAAAAGTCCATTTTGAATACAAAAATGCGAAAACTTAATTATTCTCTCATTGATTCTCGAGTATAGTTAAATACACAAAACTTGATAATAATCTTTAGATTGCCTATTTAATGTTGGAAATGAGATAGCAGATGCCCTCATATAGGAACGTGTTTCAAAATCATAACCAAGATTTTCTTATCCACACAAAAGGATGTGACAAGATATTTCTTACAAAGCAGGGGAAAACTATCATTTGTTCTTTTCAAGACCTACAAAAGGGTGTGGAAATAGTGATGATAAGATCGTCACAAGTATGGCATCTACAAGGCCGCAAGTTATTGATAGGTGTTTTTACTCTTCCATCATTCTCGTCACACAGATGATATTTTGTCGCCATTTGCTGCTGCTTAACCATCACAAGTATGGCACCAAGGCCGCAAGTCAAGGGTGGTTTTACATAGTACACACTTTTCGTCTCTATTGCCACATTTTTTCATCACATTGCCACTTCCATTTGTCCGTTGGAAAAAACTATGCCTCTTTTTAAGATGGTGACAAGTGGCGGTCTGATTTCATCATTGTTTCCATAAAAAATGAATGTGTGGATAGAGCTGTATCAAAATTACCACAAAAAATTGTTTTCCTTTCAGGAAAGTGCGATGGATATGTATGTCAATAGAAGTCTTAAAAATGTGAAAATTCCATTATATGTAGTAGTGTGCCTCCATAAATTATATATATATTTAATCTCTCCTCTTTTCATTGTCCATGACTGATATCATTTTGTTCCATATACATCATCGTCATAAATTTTAGGAATAATAGTCTTTTTAATCATAGAAATAACACTTCATTTCCATGAAATGATGAACTCTTCTATATATTTTCATTGTTTAGTAATCCCTTTACTTTTTTTCATTTTGAATTCCTACATTCTCTACCTTCTCTGATGATGTTACCTCTACAATCACATCAAGGCCCTTTTTGGCATTATTTCTTCCGTAACTTTCTACATTATTCCTTTCTTCATCAAGGATTCTAATTTACTTTTTCATTTTGTATCCTTCACTTCATTTTACTTCCAACCTTGAAAATTATTCTCACACATTTTTTTTTATATGTCTTCTCAAAATGATAATAAGTTTGTGTAACCGAAGAATTCAAAGGTTTCACTCGATCATTCCTGTGGAACTTGCAAAGTATTCTTTACTTCCTCCCAACTATATTTATTGGCCAACAACTATATCTATTGTTTATATTGATGTTGATATGTATTTATCATGTATATTCCTTTTTGGAGGAAACCAGAGTGGGGATCTCCTCACTTCCATGGCTCTCCTTGTGGTGAAATACCAGATGAAAGAAGTTTTGCTTTTTCCACCTACATATATTGACAATAAAGAGGTCCAACTTCTGTCTTTGATTTAAAATTAACCTTACATTTCCTTGACACAAAGTGAATATAATCAGAATTCATCCTCTATCTAAATAATTATAGTGCAAATATTCTTGTATTTAAGAAATCAAGTAATAGAAAAGGTTGAAGCTCAAAGACATAAACTCTAATTTCAGTATAGTTATCAAATTATACCAGTCTCCTACTCTATTATATGAGATTATCTATAATAATTTCTTACATTCAATGATTATTCTAGGTGTTACTTCCTTCATTGTATATGATCTCGATAGTTTTACACATAAATTGACTAGTATATTTTGAAAATACAACATTTAAGGGATTATTATTGATCAATGAGGTCCAATTGATAAATGAATATGGGTTACCAATCTCATTTTCAACCTTTAATCCACAATGTGTAGAATGACATGCTTGAGAGAAAAAAAATAGATGTAGTAGGTAAGATTGGTACCTAAAACTTTGAAGAGACTCAAATTCTGACAGTTGATGATTTATTTGGTCTCCTAAAAATTGCAGAAAATTGAATTTGGTCTTGGGTTTGGTCATAATTGTGAAAATTGATACATAATTCCTAATACAAACTCATCAACCACTAAGTCATTATCTTTTCCAAATATTACATAAATCATAAAAATAAATTCTTCTTTTTTTCAGGAAACAAACTCGATTCGAGAATGGCATTATCTACAGGGGTATCAAGACTTTTTTGTTGTTAAATATTTAGAAGAGAAACTCTCTCTTTGGTTTTAACTCTTTGAAACATTTGTCCATTACAAATTCATTTAATAGCTCACTATCAATTTTTAAAGGCCACCTAATCATTTCATCAATGGCTTTAGGGATTAATCTGTAAATGCATGGAGGATAGACTCCATCCTTGAAATCATACCCTCTTGAGGAAATGTTTTTAGGCATACCAAGGCACAAGCTTTGAGAAAACAGTAGACTTGAGGCACACTTTTTTTCTAAATCATGGAGTCTTCAATGATCATCCAAAATAAATCACATTCTTAACCAATATTGTTATAAATTGAACAAATATTCACTTAAGGATTATGATCTGAAAAATCAATATTCTCATGCTAAGCTACTTTCTTAAATGATTCTCAAACCATTTCCTCATCTTCTTGATTCTTGCTCCATCTAACCCCCTCTTTCATATTACATTTCCATGGATGACTTACACACAAAGGAAACAATTATGACTACATAACTAATTGATAATATCCATATTCCTGATAAAGCACTAGGTATCCTGGCTTTTACCTACAATGTGGTTATATACTGTTACTTTACAAAAATGAAGTATTTAGTCTTAGTGGAATAACCATGATTACCGCATACTTTGAGTGGGCTTACCGGTTAAGAAAAGGTGCTCTTTAAAGGTTACAAGTTTAAATATAGAGGGGTAGGGTATGTATACCTAGGTTCAACCTAACCAAAACATAGAAGAACAAAAACTTAGTAAACACTAAAATTAAATTATTATTATTAATAATTTTTGGACATTGAATCTCGATTCGAAGAGGGTCCACACAAACAAGGGAATATCGTACACCAATTTATTGTTTGACTGGATTATTAATATTATTATTAATATCTGACCTTGAATGTCCATTGAAATTGAAATTAAAGACTAAGACCAAAATTCTTAGTAAATTTTTAAAATTAAATTATTATTATTAATAATTTGGAAAATTGAATCTGGATTCGAGCTAAAGGCGAACTAAAGGTTCAAACTATCCCCAAGCCCATGTCAATTTCTATCTAAGGGTTTCTTGCAATTTCAAATCCACATGTCAAATTCAAGACTATCCCCACTATTCAACTCTCTAACAATGTCAGAAGCCAAGGATTTATGTTGGTGTCGAGGTAGTTATATTAGTGGCAGTAAGTCACTCTTCAACATGACAATTGCTCATTATCAGATGTCTCAAGTTGGGAAATCCATTTCTCGCGTGATCATGCACAAGTCTACATGTTAGGAACTGAGTCGCCTTATCCAGAGTCCTCAAATCCTACCATGTCGACCTTCCATAAGTGAGTTCTGAATCACTATACTGACATCTAATTTCAAATATGTTATATGTTTCATGTCATTGATGGGGGAATACACCAAGGCCCTCCTATAATGGTCTTCTTTCATGTCAATTTAACTCATTATACCGAATCAGACCTGAAATGATTTAGGGGTACTTTGGTACATGCATGCCCTTCACGGATGTACAAAGCCTTTGCTCTAATAGCGGGTTCACTTCATTAAGCCTGACAGTAATTCCATCGAAAGGTTTGAATCTCTAGGGCTTCCATTGACCAAATTTGTTGATTGTACTAGAGTACTTGGGGTTCATTGACATCAATGGTTATTTACCTCACACTTCTGTTAATAACATCCATTAATTACCGTTAATCAAGTGGTCTCTCTACCATGTTTGAATTCAGTACATGTAATCACATGGATAGATTCATAATTCAGGACAATGGAAATGAATACCCTAGATACTATTACATAGATCAAGGTTGTGATGGAGTAATCATGTTTTAACAATACATAGATCCACCGTATTTCTCATGGCTATGTCCAAAATTAAAACCTGTTAGATCATAGATCCACAGTGTATTATTCGTGTCTATGTTGAATCATGATGACATGGATCAATAGTAATGACAGGGCCATGACTCACTTCAAACTTATTATTAGAGTCACTTTTTGTAGTCCGAGTATGAGAATTCTACTTCATAAATGGTATTATTTTGCAAGATGTTTTGATTGTCGCAGTGTTTCCTAACGATGTGCCTTGTTCTCAACATTATTATATTCTTACAGAAGTATTTCAAATTTTGTCAAATGTTCCAACTTCATATTGTGGGGGATTATGTTACACATTATTTTAGTCACTCCAGTGATTGGCTCTTTCAAATGATATGTGTATTTTTTACTCCTTTGTTCCCTGAAGCTACTGAATAAATATGACTTTCTCCATGGGAAATAGAATCATCTCTCCTTTCTTAAAAACTCTACAAAAGAAGATCATCAGACCGTACAACGACGTGGTGTGACGACTCCCCTGCATCATCGATTATACACTGTAGTGGAGGCACACGTCACGCAGGATGCTTGTGTTAAGGGTGTGACAATGTTCAAGCAAAGAAAAGGTGAAATTCTCAAAGGTTATAGAATAGCTTCGTAATCGGCGAGGTGGCTCCGGACGGGTTTGGATGTTACTCGCTTCTTCGATTTAGTGGGATTATCCTAATATCTCATCCATCCTCTTCTCTATATAAAGAGACATCTCTCATGGAAAAGGCTAAGATCATTATGCATAGTTATTAATTCTGCTAAAGATTGTACTTTTGATAGATTTGCTTTAGCTTTCCAGGTCAAGTTGTGAATACTCTTCATCAAAAAGCATTGAGAAAAGGTGTTTGTGTTGAAGGAAAGGGCCATTGCAAGGGACCCTACAACATCAAGGCATAGTTTGTAGCCTCCACTTTAATCAATATAATGCAATGATACATTTATTCATTATAAAAGTGTCTCCATTTTTACTGTATAACTCCTTGATTCATGCATAGGTTTCCATTGGAATATATGGTATCGCTTGTTCTCTCTCTATAAAGGTTTGTTCTTTTTAATAGGTTCAATATCCCACAAATCCAATGATGGAGCAAGGATGATACTAGGGAAGATCAAATGAAGTTTCAATGACATGTCATTTGTCCCTCATTGAACTATTTTACATTAAAATGAAATCTAAGGAGAAACTTATAGCTATGTTATGTTTTGTTCTAATTTCGTGTTGAAGTTTAGGTAGATTAGTTTGTGTCAGTACTTACCAATTTTGGTCTGACAACAATGTGTCAATTATGCTCTGTAAATGGTTACACCTATAAACAACTTCACACATTCTAGGGTTGATGTTCTTTCTATCTAGGATCATTTGTTTCATGAAGGATAAATGTATAGTTGAACCAATCCCTCATATCTTGATCTATTAATTTTGGTGAGCTGGGCACATTTCCATTTATTTCATTTCCATTTTTTGTGTTAATGTTCTATTTTAATTTGTTTGCTATATTGGTACACTTTATATTTGGGTTTCAATTTTCAATGTCAATATATAAATGCCTTTACCTATATCAAAACAATTGATGCTCCCTAATAACCCAACCATGTTTAACCATTTGTTTGGTTAGGTCATTATTAACAGCAATTTACCAACCTATTGTGACCAACCCTTAGTCACTAGTTTAGTTGTAGTACTTCTCATTGAAAAAGTTCCTAGAGGAATCAACTAAGATCCTTAATCTTGAGACATATGTTCATCACCCAAAGGTGGAACACTTTTTTTTTAATCTAAGGGCAATAGACCATTCAACCTACTTAATAACAACGATTTTCTACTACCTTTAAAGTCACCCTTACATAAGATTTTATGAAATTTTAAATCTAGTGAAAACTAAGATAGTACTCATTTTTAACAACTCAACTAAAGTCTAGTTGGATACTATAACAAAACATAAATCATATTCTTAACAAATCTTTTTATAAATTGAACTAATATTCACTCAAAGATTTTAAATCAAGTAGGGATGATTTAGGGGGTGAAATTTCGCTCATGGGCTAATTTTCCATGGTGGTTTTCCAAAAATCTAGATTCACATTTTAAAATAAATGATTCACTTCAAATTTTGCGGTAGGATAAAAATTTTTTACCTTTAAAATCACAAAAATTTTATAAAACTATAAAATCTCAGAATTTGAATATTTTTATAAAAATATCGCCAATCATTTATATTGGCATAGGAAGGATTAGTAATATTCCGTGAGGTTTCTACATTTTAAAATAAATTTCCATCCTTAAAATCATCCTCGAAATCAAGATTATCATGGCCGAGCTACTTAAAATGATTCTCAAACTGTCCTCATTTGCTTGATTCTGCTCCATTGAACTCCCCGTTCTTTCATATTACATTTCCATGGATGACTTCCATACACAAAGGAAATAATTATGACTACATAACTAATTGATAATATCCATATTCCTAATAAAGTACTAGGTATCCCTATGGTCTCCACAATGTGGTTATATAATAAGTTACTTACAAATGAAATTATTTAGTCTAGTGAATAACTATGTAGACTACACACTTTGAGTGGGCCTAATATTTAAGAACATTTGTTTCCTCTTTAATAGTCATATGTTCAAAATCTAGAGGGGAGGGTATGTATACTTGTAATTAACTCTACCCAAAAAGAAACCAAAAATTTAGTAAACCCTAAAATTAAATTATTTTTATTGATAATTTTGGACATTGAATCTGGTTTCAAAGAGAACTTCTACAAACAAGAAAAATCTCATACACCAATCCATTGTTTGATTCCTGATTATTACTATTCCTATTAATATCTGACTTTGAATTTTTATTGAAATAAATAAAAATAAAAAATATATATATATTATTATTAATAATTTCCAAAATTGAAACTAGATTCCAACCAAAGGTCCCCAACTCCATGTCGATGTCGTTCAAGGGCTTGCAATAGCCGTGTCGAATTCGAAGACCATCCCACCATTCAATCCCAACACGGTCAGAGGCCAGGGATTTATGTTGGTGCCGAGGTAGTTATTTTAGGTGGCACGGCGCGTTGTTATTCAAGGCTCGACACGTTGCAGGAATCGATCTCATAACATTCCTCCACCTATCACTTATCGAAAGAGCCCGAGTTCATTGTGAGTTGCACGAGCTTCGCCATCTCGGACAACCCGCGGTCCCCCAAAAAAAATGCCCCGTCCCCCAAAGAACTGTCCGTCTTTTGCCCGTTATAGCATTTTTCCAGATTTAAATTCCATAATTTGTAGGGTTTTATTTGCGGTCAAGGTGCTTCAAGGATTCTAACGCGGGTTCAGAGAGTGGCGGAAAGGATTCCGTTGGGTGGTTTTTGGGTAGTTTTATGTTTATTTGAGTTAATTTTCCTAACAAAAACATTTTGTTTATATCCGGTGTCGAATTAAAAGTCCAAGGGATTTTGGCGGCATTGTCACTTTTAGAGTTGCTGGCGGTATATCAGACTTTAGGGTTTTGTCAGATTTAGGGGATAGTTTTCCGCATTTTCGAAGGAATTTTGAGGAGTTTCGTCTTTAGCGTTCGTTGGAAAGCATGTCATCAGACATTTCTCCGTGCAAATTGAAAAAACAAATTGGCTTATGGTGCTTTAGATTCCAATGATTTTGTTTCAAATGAATTTAGAAATCCAAAAATAGGGAAAATGGATGGCTGTAAAAATGGTATTCTGCTCGAAGAGGAGCAAGTTTCTTGGAATAGTGCTTTTGTCAGAGGTGGTGGTGATTACTGCGCATTCAATAATGGTGACTATGAGGGTGTGGGATGTCCTAGATCTGCAGATTCTGCATTGTGGGGTAATTGGGAGAATTCTGGTAATATTGGTTCTGTTAGACAGCCCTGCGACTCGTGTTCTTTAAGTAATAGTGATTTTGAGGGTCCAGAGGCTGATTTTGACATTGAAGGTTCTGGTTTGAGCAGTAATTGGAAAGATTGGGAGGATTCAATGGATGAATTTGTCCGCAGAAAAAACCATATTGATCGTACTGCGGTGCTACTTGCTGTCAACGATGGGATGAATACTTTGCAGGTGGAACCTGAGAATTTTAAAGACACTGCTTCTTACACGGAGATGTATCCGGATTTGACAAAGGGAAGGCCTAATGAGGACAATGCAAAATAGGGATGATTAATTGGTCATATTCGAGTGCAAGCTGCTTTGGGAGATCTTTTTATGAAGACGTCAACTTATTGTGATTCTTACCAGATTGCTCAGGGTGAAACTGAGACTGTTTTGAGAAGCATGGAACGTTGTAGTGATGAAAAAATACCAGGAGAACCCCATTACGGGCTTTTTTTAACCCTTTATTATTTGGGCCTGCAAGATCTTATGTCAGTTGCAAAAGTTTGCAAGTCCCTGCATGTTGCAGTGAAAAACGATCCTCTTCTGTGGCAAAGTATACAGGTGGAGCATCCTCTAAGCGAAAGGCTGACTGATGATGCCCTCTTAAAACTTGCCGAAATGTCTCGAGGTCATTTACTAGATTTGAGTTTAGTGCAGTGTCTGAAAATTACAGATGATGGACTGAAGCAAGCACTGGACATCAGTCCAAAACTTACAAAGGTTAGTGTCTGTCTTTCTTGGTTCTTATTTTAAGAAATTTCAAGGAGAGGAATTTGTTGTTCTCACTCTGGTACCTTTGAAGATAGGTATTTTTGTCTTCATTCTTTTCAATAAAGAATGAACACATTGGTGGCAGCTCCTCAGCTTACCTAGCATATCTTAATTTTCATTTGATATCTGGAAACATACGAAGGTAATTCTTTTCTGTGAAAATGATGTTGCATGGTAGTTACTACTTGTAGGTTGTTCTCTTCATATTTTCCATTCTTTTTCAAAACCATATTGTGGATTGATTGTTGACTTTTCATTTAGTTATCAAGTGTATTACGCTTTATTCGTGCAATTATATTGTTATCTTACTCTTGCTCAATTAAGGTTCTTTGATTCAGATGTTTTGTTTGAAATATCTTTTCTCTTGGTACACCCATTGCCTTTGTCCCTGATCGTATATGGTGTAATTTGTTTTGGCCTTGCAGTTACGATTGCCAGCTGCAGGATAAGTTAACCGCAGATGGCATTGGTGTAACAAATGTGAAAGCAATAATAAGCAGAGAATGCAGCATGCCCGGATTGAAGCAGTTGAGAATTCGTGGTCTTTTAGGGATAACAAGAGAGCACATCGAGAAGTTGAATTACCTTCTGGATGGTGGTTTACAGAAGAAGTCTCAATCGGTAAAACCACGGTTCTATAATGGTCGCTATTGTTCGCTTTCAACTGATGATGACAGTACAATTGATATTGAAGTTTGCAACGCGTGTTTATGACTGCCCCAATGCAGGTTGCCAAAATCAAGCAGACCATAGTGTGAGAGAGTGTCGGGCTTGTACATTTTGTATTGCTCGCTGTTGCGACTGTGGAAGGTGTATTGATGGTGGTGAATATGAAGAAACATTTCATTTTGAGATGCGCTGTGCTGACTGCGTGCGTGCTTCAGAAGTACCAACAATGGAAATAGCTTGGCTGCGGTAAATGCACATTATCAGAATTTCAACTTTACTATTTTCTCCATTGATTTTGCACCATTACTTGCTTGCCATTTGGGCTCAAAATCGATTGTTTTGACAGGGAGGCGTCGAAGACAAAGACAGCGAATACTTATGTTTCTGTGTTTTGAGGTGTACATATTATTTTTACTCGAGGGTATTTCAATGAAGAAGAAGAAGCCAATAACAGTTTTTCCTGTTGGAGATTTTGGGAATGTTGGCTAATAGTTGAGACCCTGTGATACATATTATATTACATACAGTTCATGATTTCAGGCCTTTTTCACGAGAGCGCTACTGAACAGTAAATATGCATGTGGCCTGGCAGTATATAACAGAGGACAATAGTTGTAAATTACCTACATCGATCATATAAAAACACAGCTGTAAAGGAAAATAACCTTTTTATGGGTTAGAGAAACGATGTCTACCTTTTCAAGTATTGTGGTGTGTTTGTTGGGCTGTGATATGTTAGGTGCACACTATCATAGAGATGTTCTACTTATCAGAGTAATGTAGATGGGTCCATGGTAATATCAGGACTAAACACATCACAGAGCTGGCTTACTTATCAAAGTAA
>SNQJ01S0218507.1:3469-15295 GCA_010110895.2 Picea sitchensis
ATTGCTTCTTTGTATGTGGAAGGTTTAGTGAAATCATTTGCTACCAAGGAAAATTTTCCTTCACTGTTGTGTGATCCCCTTGTTCATGTTTTATTCTGCTCATCAGGCCTTACATCTTTCAAACGTTGAACTACCCATTTTGGTAGTTGATGTTCACTTGTTTGGGGATCTGAATTTCCATTATTGTAAATTGGATTAATGTAAACTGATGTTCGTCGATCAGTTGAAGATTTTGGAGGTGCAGAATCATTGTCATATGAACTATCTCTGCTAGGAGAGTCTGATGAACTGTTGGAAGACCCAGATGATGTTGTCGAAGTAAATGGACTGGATGTATCATCTTCAGATGAAGGAAAATCAAGTTCATACCAATTATGTGAATTTGGTTGACTTTGCATTTTTCCTTTTCTTTGATTGCCTTTAGTTTCTAACTTTTGAAGAATACTTTTTATTTCTTCAGCACTCTTACTTTCGGTTTCATCAAAAATTACATCCCTGCTTACAATAAATTTTCCATTGGACAAAAGTCGGTACCCTTTCTTCTCATCAGAATACCCAATCATTGTGCATTTCAAGCTTCTTGAGTCAAACTTAGTTTATTTAATAAGTGATCCATAACTAGATTTAGTTAGGACATTTAGCTTATATATAGCGCATTGCAAGAGTGTTGAGGTGTTCGGGTGTAAACTCTTGCAAATTCTCATATGTAATTTATTTTCCTATTTAATAAAAGTGTGTGTCTGAGGACACTTCTGCCATTAGTTACTTCGTGAATTTCAATATGTTTTTGCTTGGTCTTATGAGGATCTTCATGGTTTTGATCCTTCTCTTATACAACATGCCATTCCTATCAAGGAAGGCATAAAATCGGTTAGGCAAAACCAAAGACCCATTAACCCCGCACTTGAAGGAACTATTCGAAAGGAGTTGAAAAAAATCTTGAAGGTTGGGATAATTTTCCCTGTTAAGTACTACGAGTGGGTTTACAATTTGGTTCTCATTCGGAAAACAACTAGTCAGATCCGATTGTGCATTGATTTATGTGCATTGAATAGAGCGAGCATACAAGACCATTTTCCTCTCCCTCATATGGAAATGATTTTGCAGCAAGTTGCAGGGTCACGTATGATGTCCTTGACGGTTTTTCTGTTTATAATCAAATCAAGGTTATTATCAACAGTGTTGCAATCAATATGTTGAACATAATAACCCTTTGAGCCACATCCATTCTTATTCTAATGCTAAATCTCTTTTCCTTTTAAAACCAATAGAAGATGCATAGTGATCTCAGTCATTTATAACAAATTCTTGTTCTTTAAAATCAAATAAGAATATGCACAGTATTAACCATGATTTGTCCATTATTTACAAATTGATTTTCATAATCAACTGGGCGTTAAAACTCATAATCGGGTCCCAATACTTTCACACACAGGTGTCTCTTTTAAAAATATAATCAACATAGGGATTGATTCGAACAACATTCAACAATTAACATACAACTCAGAGCCCAAACTTCTTATAATTTTGCATGTACAGACTTCTTTTTAAAACTGCCCAATCAAGAAATAGAACCAACTCATTTCATTCAAAGCAACACACACAGTGTTATTTCACCCTCGAATGGATTGATACGATATCAAGATCATAATTAGGGTTTAAACACAGCGAACAGAGAGTAATAACAGTCAATCAAAGGAATAAGTCCTCTGAAAACACAGACATCTCGTGCCTTCAAAAATTTATCACATAGAAGTAACATGTAACAATCCTCTTGACAGTGAGGGTTATCAAGTGACAGTCAGCCACGTTCAACAGAGAACGAGAGGAAGCGAACTCTTAAAAGCATCGTAAAAAGAATGCCCAAGCACAACCTGTGGCCAACCAAAAGCATATGCAAAGCTTCCATTAAAGTTATGGGTGATGATAAACCGACTGTGCAATGCTTTCCATGCAACAGCGATAATGAGGACAATGTCATGATAACTAACAGCTCGGGACTTGGCCAAAACAAGGCAAGAACTTTAAACAATTCATATTGCAACCCAAAGGATCTAAAAATTAAACACAGATGAAAATGGAGTGATAAAACTTAACACAAAGGTTGGTTGTAATACTTATGCGCAAAGCTCAGAGCTTGCCAAATCAAAAACCATAAATTTTCACAGAGAACCAGACCCAAAAAATCAAGCCGACCGAGCATGCCTCTCTTTCTATTTATCCAATAAACCCACGCACAGATTACACATAGCAAAATATATCCATTCCTCTTCTCCAAAAGGCCAACCGTTAGAATATTCACCAAAAGAAACCATAAGCATAGCACGAATACACAGTCCAAAAAGCTTAAGAAAAACACAGACCTCAAGCAATTCTAAGCCAAAAATTGATTCATAATGCAGAGTAACCATCATGGATGGAAAAATAAGCAACCATACCTGGAAAATCTTGCTCGAGGGAGAGAGTTAGACTATATCCTCCTTCACAACCAAAAATCGCGGAGCATCAACAACCACCAAAGCTAAAAAACAAAATGTAAGTATGGCTAAGGTCATGGGCCTTGAGGGTTGTTTGAGTGGCATGGCAGTAAATGCATGTCGCTTCCTTCCCCAACCTCATTCAACTCAATGTACAAGCCATCCAACCCACCATAACTCTAAGCATTTAATCAACCACATATTTCATTTCCATATCACAAATTACATAGTGCACCACCCTAAGTATTGTCAAACTCTTTTAAAAATAACCATGTGCTATAACGTTACCCCATATGCTTCACACATAACGTTTAACAAAGCGCATAAGTCTAGCAGCAAGGGTTTATACACCCTTCTTTTGTCACAATTACATATAACATTAGGGCTTGTACATAGTCCTTTTATTTGAAAAAGCTCCCATGTCATCCCTTATCAAGATCATAAGTAAAACAATTAATCCATGTTTAATTGCAATGTCAAAACAAAACTTATAATGATCCTCTTATCCATAGGGAAGCCCTAATATAATTTGTGAATGGATATCAAAACCATCCAGTGCCATGCAATAATCAACCACCAGCTTATGTCACCAAAACATTTTAAACCATAATTTGAAACATCGAACTATGGAAGATTGTGTTGTATAGCATCACAATAGCAACAAAATATAAGTGCAACATTTCCACCATAGTGCCACAATCCTACAAGGGGGTCCCACCTACTAGTTTATTATTAATATAAATAAATAATAGAGCTTGGAAATCATTTGCGAGCAGTATTCATCATTGTGATTTTAAGCGTCAACATTGACATTTAGAACGGGTTTTGAAGTAGTTGAGGAAAAGCGAAAATTTTACACCCCATCCCTTGAAAGAGTACTTAGGGGGTTGGGTGTGTTACATCAAATTAGAAATTCTAAATCTAAGGGAGAGTTGCACCCTATGGATCTAGTGATCAAGAGGAGAAGGGTAAGGAAGCAATGGTAAGCCTTGGATATGGTGGATGAGCATAGGTAAAAACAAATTGATGAAGAGGAGTTAATATTTGAAAGTTTGAAAATTCAAGTCATTGACATTTCCAAGAGTATGCCCTTACTAGTGGTCGCTCTTGAGAGTGTAGAAATTGTTTGTATTGGAGATTTAATGCAAAACATAAAATTTCACCTCTTTGACTACAGGTTTCTCAGATATGAACTTTGTGAATTTCAGTATTAGGGTTGTTATAAAAGATAGTATCAAACAGTAGCATAAAAGATACAATATTTCACTCTCTAACAACCAAATATTCTAGGAAATCCAAGGAGAAAAGATACCAAAATGTCTAGGTAAGTTTCATCCCTTCTAGAGCAACATTCTCATGCATAAACTAGATTTGAAAGTTCACTCTTACAACAGATATTAAAACAAAAAAACAACCCTTAAATTGTCCAATGATGATGTCAAATCACTCAATAGAATTTCTCTTTTACTTATGTCAAGTCAAAAAGACATATGGTTGTAAAAAATAATACATGAAGAACATAGATGGTTGAAAATCAAATCTGGAAATTGGACAAGTTTTGGACAGGTGAAAATTTTATTAATATGTTCAATATAGAGCTCATGTACATACCACATCCTTCTCTCAAGGCTAGTACAAACCATTAGCTCTCCAAAACCCTAGCTAGGGAAAACCAAGAAAAACTCTAGCTCAACCAAGGAGCTCCAAAATGCATGAATCACTCAAACAAGTCCTCCAAGGCAAGACGTCCTCTTCTCTTCTTCTTCTTCACCAAATACACCTAGGATTTTATCACAAAACCCGAACCTTAAACCTCCAAGGAATAAAACCTAACTCTAGACTTAAAGATGATTCAAACCATGAAACCCTAGCAACTCCAAGAGAGAGAGAAATCAACTACAAATGAAGAGATTAGAGAGAGAAGGACTAGTGTGCTCCTCTTCTATGTCACATCTCGACACAAGGGTGAATAAGAATGAACAACACAAGTGAATANCAGATATTAAAACAAAAAAACAACCCTTAAATTGTCCAATGATGATGTCAAATCACTCAATAGAATTTCTCTTTTACTTATGTCAAGTCAAAAAGACATATGGTTGTAAAAAATAATACATGAAGAACATAGATGGTTGAAAATCAAATCTGGAAATTGGACAAGTTTTGGACAGGTGAAAATTTTATTAATATGTTCAATATAGAGCTCATGTACATACCACATCCTTCTCTCAAGGCTAGTACAAACCATTAGCTCTCCAAAACCCTAGCTAGGGAAAACCAAGAAAAACTCTAGCTCAACCAAGGAGCTCCAAAATGCATGAATCACTCAAACAAGTCCTCCAAGGCAAGACGTCCTCTTCTCTTCTTCTTCTTCACCAAATACACCTAGGATTTTATCACAAAACCCGAACCTTAAACCTCCAAGGAATAAAACCTAACTCTAGACTTAAAGATGATTCAAACCATGAAACCCTAGCAACTCCAAGAGAGAGAGAAATCAACTACAAATGAAGAGATTAGAGAGAGAAGGACTAGTGTGCTCCTCTTCTATGTCACATCTCGACACAAGGGTGAATAAGAATGAACAACACAAGTGAATATGAATGAGGACTATATCCTTCCTTTATATATATGAGAGGTAAGGAAAGACACCAATAGAATGTGGGCTCGAACCCTTATAATCAATCTACAATAAGCTTATGTAGGCATACACAAGTGAAGCGCTCCACTCCAACAAGAACATGTGCCATGCTCCAAGGTGATGCCGTACACAATACAATCCCTAAGATGGTGTATCTACTCAAGGTGTGTCCACACCTCTCCACCCCAAGCCCACATGAACTCCATCGCTCCCCCTAAGACATGTACTCCACTAGGTTAGTTGCCCATGAAAGAACACTATTGCAACCTAAGAATCCCCAAGCCAACTCCAAGCCTCCATCCAAGAATCCAAGCTACCTTGTGCCATATAAAGCCTAATTCCTTCCTCCAAGATGCACAATACTCCTCTTAATTAGGACATTCCCCAAGCAAGTGGATCTCTCCATGTGTACACAATGAAGAGTGTCCACTAAGCAAGTAAGAAAACTCTAGCACCCTAGGGAAGAATGTCAAGCAAGCACCCACTTGAGGTCAAGCAATCACCGAGTAATCTATCTCCAATGTGAAAATCCATCGTGGGCATATCCCATGCACCAATCCTTCTCGAACCATCTCTCATGCACCAATCCATTTCAAACCATTTGTGAGATGAACATACACCATGTACACCAAAACTCAAGAAGCACCCCTAATCATGGTGTAAAAACTTTCAAGCCCTTTCTAAAGCCTCCTAACTCTCATGAGAAGCCAAAATATTGGGAGGAGCTACGAAAAGAAAAAGAACCGAGGCCCGAAAAGGGGAACTTTTGTTAACAGTTCTCTCAACCCCTATTCAAAGTAGGAACCAAAGGTTGATATCAAGTCCTAAGAAGGTGAGGTATACATAGTTAAGTTAAATTATTGGTTGCATCAAACAGAAACATATTTCAGTGGATGTAATATACATGAGTTGAAGAAAGTAACTTTTACCAAACTCAAACTAGAAGGTCATGCACAAACTTGGTGGGAAAGCTACACCAAGAGCTTATGTTGAGGGGGACCCTAACCAAGTGGAAGGTATTTAAGGACCTCCTTACATCCCAATTTAATCCTATCGAGTATGAGGAAGACTAGAGGATTCGAAGGCACTACTACCAACAGAGGAAAAGGAAAATTGTACAAGAGTAAATTGTAAAATTTTGAAATAAATCCATTTAATCGGGAATATCTCCAAAGAACCAAGACATGGTCACTAAATACCTAGGTGTCCTTCACAGTGATATTAGGTGGAAAATTAGGGTAATAGATGAGGCCTATGTACAATCCTAGTACTTTGACTCTAAGAAGAAAAAGGATAATCCAGTTGGTTTTAAGAAGCCTAACTAGCATGGCACCTCCAAGAAGGGAAAAGGGAGAAATAAGATGGTTGCTCCCAATGCACATGTGTACAAGAACCCTAACAACCATTCTAACCATTTCAACATTGATGGTCACAACAAAGAAAAATGTTGGAAACTACATCCAGATCTCAATATCAAGAACCTCAATTAAGAAGAGTGCAAGAAGAACCTTCTAGGTGTGGAAGAGGGGAGGGAGACTGAAAGAAACTCATATGTTCAATTCTAGTTCCCATGCCGACCTCATTGTAGAGCCCTAATAAGTCACCTTGGCTTAAAGGTGTATGATCATCCTCATCCATATCCCTTAGGATGGTGTGAACAAGTATGTAAAGTTAAAAGTTACCAAGCAATGTAAGCATACATTTGTTATTAGTGCAAATTTTATTGACCAAGTACAAATCAGATTAGTGTCTCTTGATGTCTATTATGTAGTGTTTATTATCCCCTATGTGTATATGAGGGTTACCATCTTCATGAAATATTATCCAACCAATACCATTTGTTCAAGGATGGGAAATATTTTATCATCAATGCACATAAGGGGGAAGATCACTTTGGTGAGGTGCCCACCAAACTAAGAGATTGATCAACTCAAGTAAGAAGTGTGTACTACTCTTCTTGAGACTAAACAAGAGAGTCATTGAATTGATGGGTGTCAAGGAAACCTTGGAAGAATGTACGCAAGAACAAAATCGTCAATTGGAAGACCTTTTACATTGCATACAAAGAAGAGATCAAGGGCCCGAAAGGTATGCCACCCAAAGGTGAAGTGGAACATGAAATACCTTGACTACCAAACTCTCCTTTACCAAAGATACAATTGTACAAGTGATCCATATTGGAATCAAATAAGGTGAAGATGGAATTGTAAAGTTTGATGTAGAGAGTGATAACATCGAGTACCTTTTCATGTGGATCACCTATTATTTTGCTACTCAAGAAAAATGGGACTTGGAGAATGTGCATTGACTACAACACTTAACAATATCACCCTCGAGAATCAAGATCCTTTTACTGGATCGATGACTTGAACCAACTATAGCATGCAAAATACTTCACCTGATTGGATCTAAAAGTTGAATATCATCAAGTCTGAATCAAAAAAGGAGACACTTGGAACATTGCATCAAGACAAGGCAAGGTTGGCATGAATGGTTAGTAATGTCTTCCAATTTGAGTAATGAACCAACTATGTTTAGACATCTCATGCATGATGTGTCACATCTATTCAAAGGTTCATTTGTCATAGTATATCTAGATGACATTTTAATTTTTAGTTCTACTTGGGAGGAGCATATTGTCATTTGACGCGGGTGTTGGAGACATTGAAGAAACATTTGAATATTGATTAGAAAGGATCAACAAAAACTTTTCCATGTGGGTTGAAGGAAAACTACCAACGAATACCAAGTGGTACTCCAAGGATAAAGACGAGGAATAGTTTCCACATCTCATTCATAAGTTACACGTTTGGAGACCACGGACCTCCCAAAATGGATTTATAAAGTTATGATATGTTTTGTTGATGCTCTAGAATGGGAAAGATGAAGTTTGGGACATATAGGGGGCAATTCAAGATCGTGAAAGCTACATTAATGGACCAAAATCGAAAATCCTCTAGTTTGGAGCCTTGAAAGGCATTTTTGGGGGTCATGATAGAATTAGGACATCTTAGTGGTTTTAATCCCCTATAGTCATCGTTGAGAGCTTCATTTTTAAAAAAACGAGCATTCTAAACAGAGTTCTATGTGAAAATTATGCCACTTGCAAGGTAATCGTCAGTTATCCCCCACAAGTACATGTGGGAGCCATCTCAACTCATAATTCACCCATATGGAGTTAATCTATGCCACTTGCAAGGTAACGACCAATTCTCCACCACAAGTACATGAGGAATCCATATCAACTCCTCGTGATTCACCCTTATGGAGTTAGTGACATATAGAATTTCCTAGAGACTCATAAAATCATCAAGAGATTTTAAAATCGTAACCCGAATGGCCCAAAAAGGGTGCTTAAACACTGGCCAAAACGAGGAAACGAGGTTAAAATTATATTGTAGCAATTTGGTGTTCCATCACAAAGAAATTGCCCAGAGGAGTTGAGAGATAAGCACAACAAATGAGAAAGAGCAATCAATAGAGTGTTGTTGCAAACCATAGTGTCTCACAAATCCATAATGGCCTTAGTGATATTTATCCTTTGCATTCTACTCTGTTATTTAAGAGGAAAGGCACAATCCTTCATTTTGTTGAGTTTTACACACACTGGCTTTCCACTGTATAACATTAAGTTTAATATATTTTCTAATGAGTTGACCATTGGAAGATCCAAGGCAGTGTACATTGAAATATCAATAGTGGATTATTTAGGAATCCTAGTAGTGCTTTGATTGTTGGCAATCATGCCTGAGGATGTTGTGGATGTGGCCAATTCTATGTTTGAACCTATACGCATGATGTTAAATTGTCTTCATATGTGACAACAATGAGCATGTCTTCATCTTTTGCCCTAGTATCATCAGTGGTCACTTATGTCCATACCAACACTAATCTACTTATCATTAGCAAACATTTCTACTTTGAATCCAATGAACTTGTCAATAGTTATATTGGTCGAGCTATACACTAATGAAATAATTGGTTCTATTATTAGAATACACTTAGGGATTTAGGATACCAAAATAAAATATTTGATGGGAGAAATCAAGAAGCTATTTGAAGATGGGGAATATGTGGTGTAAAATGCTTGATGCATTTGAAAACAAATACTAGTATTTTTTGTTGAGTTAGGCTCCCACATATTCAATGAGAAACTTTGAAGGCAAAAAGGCATCGAAAGTGTCTACTTGCAATCTAACATGACCCTGTAAGAAAAATTAATGCATAACTTGGTTATTTCAATTTGTATATTCATGTTATCAAGAATGTATAACTACTTAATTTAGAACATTCACCTAATAAATTCACACAAGTCAAAATAAAAATCTACAACAAAAACTCATCAATATGCCAAAGAAACAAAATGAGGAGATGATGAAACAAGAATTGTAAACACGAATTTCAACTTCAAATATGAAAGTTGGAACAAAAAGCAAGAATTATATTGCATCTTGGCTAAATAAGGAAATGAGAAGATGCAAATTATTGAAGCTACATATATATTAAGAAAATCTTATGTGTATTTATCAAATCAATGGGCAAAGAACTTTACAGTCTACACCAATTGCACCACTGCATCGATGTCAATGTAGTGATCTAGCAACAACTAACCTATAAGATTCTTTTCCTTTGCAATAGTGGTGTCTTCCTTTCCAATACCTTGTCCAAAGTGTTGCATTTATTTTACTCTTCTAACCACATTACCCCAAGAAGAATCTCCATCAATGTCAAATCCCGTTCTTGTTTCTTTTTCCTAGTGTCCTCAATGGGACCATCCACATTGCTGACTCTAGTTGTTATGATTCTAACCTCCACTTTATTCCATTTATCATGGATTGAGATGTACATTATTTCCAATTAAGGGGGGCATTCAAATTTCAAATAAATGGGCTAAAGGCTAGATGTTAGCAAGAACAAAAAGTATTTACCCTTATATAAATGATATTATAATGAAAACAACATTTATAGATTTGAGGTTATTGAGTGCAAGCCCTGGGGGTGATGATTGATGCCATGAAGTTCACTTAGCTAGTTTCAATCCCACCTCTTCACCCTTGTGAGCATCACCCAATGCAAGAGTGCTAACTGGACTACTGAAAATCATGAAAATTTTGGTCATTCTAACTAATGCTCATAAGACATGGGTCATGCTTAATCACTTACACTACGGAGATAATCCCAAAAATGATACCTAATACCTTAATGATTTTATGTATTGTGTAATGAAGTGTTAAGAACAGACTTGTGCCAACAATTTCAACCATGCAATCGATATATAGAAACATGCAGAAAACATTAAATCAACCATGCAATGGATATATAGAAACATGCAGAAAACATTAAATGTTCATCGTTCTCCCCAAGTATTGTGATCCCCTATAAATTCCATGTGATAATCCTCTATACATCTATATTATTATAATAAGAGGTTTACTTCATTTTAGTCGCTTCTATACATGGTTGTATTCATATACACAATTATATCTATAATTTTTACTACATTCTTAAATATTTACTCTCTAAATAATTCACATAAAGCAACATATATTAAAAATAAAGTTATATCATTTCTAAGTGAGACAAGTCTTCTTTACTCTTTGTATGACCTTTTGAATCCTCTGACTCGTTCTTAAGATTTATTGTATGTAAACATTAAACAATTTCTAATAGAAATAAAGTTATATCATTGTCAAGTGGAACAAATATAGATAACAAATACGAGAAAATAAATCACATTTGTTTCTACCGACAAACTCAAAAGTTCTCTCACAACAATGCCATAATTACAAGTTCAACAAGCACATAACAGTGCTTCAAGCTAACGTTGGTCATTTATATCACATTACAGTGATATCCAATATTCATTCCAACTAAAATGGATACCAAAAAACAGAGTAGGAAATATTACATAAAACATGGAGTAGAAAACATGTGTTCCAAAGTGATGCTTGGAAAGAGTATAAGCTAAACAAAAGGGTAATTAACGTAGGGAACTCTATAGAATCAGCCTTCAGAGTCGTCAAATAGGATTAAGTTTCAGTTTTCCCAGCCTAAAGCGATTATTCAAATCTTACACAATAGATTTTTCATAAACAAAAGCGACTGTTCAACTGGAGGAGAAGCTGATGGGTAAAACCAACCTTTGCATACCATGCAAGTCCATTGCTGGCACTAATCGAAATAGGAGAGAAATATATTAAGGAGCTATTCATAGTTTTATATTCAAAGGGATAATTTGGCAAGCAATTCAATTATTCAGATCTGGATATTATAAAATTACTTTCTTGTGTGTAGGTGCATGTGCTGTATATGAATGACCATCGCTAACATTTCCAAAAATAATAGTATCGCTTAAAAAGGCAGTGCCAAAAATATCAAACCTGGGTTTGCAATAGATGTTGATTAGACTTCCTTTTTTTTCATTTTTTAACTGTACTTGAAATAGAATGGCTGTGAGTTCATTGATTGTGGGACTTTGGTAAACTTCTCAAACAAAAAAAATCGCCAAAATCTACACAGCAACTCCTTTATTTAAAGTAACCATAGTAGCTAGATATCAACCATCCTTGTAATTTTGGTATGTGTCTATTATCCATGCAGACAGACCAACCTGTAGAGAACAATTTACAATTATAAACTTTCATTTCATTTCATCCTTTTAACTTGGCAGGCATTTTAAATTCCTATGTTTGTTCTGGTAGCCCTCTA
>SNQJ01S0218508.1:0-15295 GCA_010110895.2 Picea sitchensis
AATAATCTCTTCATTAGAAATACCTTATTGGACATCAAGGGATTTTCATACAATTTAGCCAATGCATCCATCAAAGCCTTTGTTGTCTTTTCTTTCGAAATATTGAAAGCCAACGATGCTGCCAGGCTCAGCCGCATTGTTCCTAGAGCCTTTATGTCAAGAATATCCCATTATTCATCCTTCATGGTCATCAACTTCATTACTACTCCGACCAATGGTAGGAATAGATCCTTATGATATAAATAATCTTCCATCTGCATCTTCCATAACTGGTAGTTTTGGCCATTAAATTTCTCGACCCTAATCTTTCCATCTTCCGACATTGCTCCCACTTGAACCAGGAACCCTATTTTCCTATGATTTATCTTTTTCTCTGATACAAGTTGTTACAAAAACATGATCGCAGAGCAATAAAATAAAACAAATGCGGAAATAAAACAAATAAAATACACAGTACAATAGAGACATAGATATACGTGGTTCACCCAGTGTGGTCTACATCCACCAGAGAAATTGTCAGGTCCTTCCTTTATTATTATCCAACAAATGAAGGGACCTGACACATCAAACCTATTGTAACTTCCTCTTATTTCTCTCACTGTCTCCTATCTCATAATACAATGTTCGCCATAATGCATATACAATACATTTCCCTCATAACATAGGGGTTTCCATTATAGGAAAAATCCTTATAATTTCTATACGTTAGATCTGCGACCTTATAATGAATGGTCAGTTACAATAAAATTACAAATATATATATTTACAGACAATTTTCCTTGGAGGCCGCTCCCAGGACCCGTGAAGTAAACTATGCACTTACGTGGAAGAGTGTACATAATTTTTAGGTGCCAGAATTTCATGGGGTATCAAACCGCGAGGTGAAACAAAGACCCTCACGAATCCGAGTGTCGGGCTCCACAAGCAACATAATTGTTTAGGCTATAGGGAACCTAATTGCATCTTAACTTTTAACATCATCCCAAACTAATGGTCAAATTGAATTATTGGCAGTGTTTGGGAAACTATGTTAAGCCTAATATTGGCTCATTACCCCTTAATTGGGGCATATTATTAGTTAGTAATGCTATTTTATTTGTATGTGGGATTTAGGCCATTGGTTTTGTTTAGATTAGTAATGTTATTTTAATTAATAATAGGCTTTAGTCCATTATTTGTAATTATACCTCTAGTCTCCTATATATACCAAGGAGACGTGCGACTGGATCATCTTGTACTTGAACATTTAAGTGGGGTAAAGGAGGTTTCCCCTCGAAGTGAAAACATTATCACGAGTATCTTTTTTTCAATGTGTTGAGTACTTTTGCTGAGGGTTTTATATGTTATATTGATGTTTTGGTTCTTAACATATGGTATTAGAGCTCAAGGTCTTGGGGATTTATTTGCTACATCGAGACCCCACCGTGGAATTTTTCTATAATTTTATACAATGTTTGGAAGGAATGGCTTGGAGATATTTATAAGGCGGATCAAAGATGCGTTGGGTTCTAATTCGACTCCCGAGGCCTTATAATTTCCTAGATACATCTTGTACAAGACCGGGTTCTGGAATCATCCTAAAATGGAACATTTTGGAATTTTTGCTATAAATGTTTATGTAACGTTTGAGCACGAACTTCGGAGGCCATTACAGAAATTGGTAATGTATGTCGTGGTAAAAAATTTCAGCTCTGGGTCATCTTAAATTTGTAGATACACCACGTGTAAGATAGAATTATCGACTAGTCCCTGACTAGTCTCAAGAAGGAATTCTAGGTAAAACAATCATAAATTCTTCCTAGAGTATCAAATTGTGTTGAATTTGGTTTCATTGAATGGAGTGGATAGTCTGTGTGAAGTATTTTGGGTGCAGGTTTCAAAATTTTATATCAATTATTTTGATAGGTACACTATACAAGTGATATCTCTGGAAAGGCCAAAAATAGGCAAGTTGTGGGAAGCTACCGTAAAATTGCACTTGGCATCAATTTTGAATGGAACCTATGGCATTCTTGGGAGAAGAAATATCATAGAAATACATAAGAGAAAATTTCATGCAGGAAGGGCCAAGAATTAGATATGAGGAAGACAATATTTTTTCTAGCAGAACCACCTCAAATCCAAGGTTCAAAAGTGTTTATTATATGCCACCCAAAGGGAACTTATACACCAAATAAGCCTCGAGAAAATCCTAGTTGGACTCTTGATGAAGGTGAAGAAATCGTGGGACATAAATAGACTACAAAATAAGATGGATTCAATGGAAGCTAAGATTCAATGGAAACTAAGATGGATTCAATGGAAGCTAAGTTGGATACTCTGATGGATTCAATGGAAAGCTAAGTTGGATACTAAGTGGATTCAATGGAAGCTAAAGTTGGATACTAAGATGGATTCAATGGAAGCTAAGATCATGGAAGTAATGAAAAAATTTCACAACAGAGAAGACACCCAAAAGTGAAAGTGCATCCCATGAAATTCGCAGTGAGGACACAAGGAAGTGAATCAAAGATGGAGAAACTACAACTTTGGTTTTGAAGACCAACCCGTTCCTAAGATCGATGTAGAGAGTTTGGAAAGGACCCAATCACATGGATAGCTTCAAATGGAGCAATTCTTTGATCTCCATGTACCCACATACGAAATTATGAATTGCTTCTTTATATTTGGGACCTAATCAATTTTTTTTCCAGGTGGCTTTGTTCTGCATAAAATCACTTGTCCTTGGACAATTTCATGGAAGAAATGACTTTACTAAGGGATACATAGATCAATACCTTATTTAGCGAATTGGTAAATCTCAAGCAAAAGGGTTACATTCTTGAGCACATTGAGAACTTCCAAAGATTGAATATAATGGTAGCTTGATATTCAGGATGAGCACTTGATTGATGTATTCATAGGAACTTTTAAAGGATAACATTCAACATGAGGTTAAGCCTTTGGGAACCCAAATCATTGGAGAATGCATTTGGGTGTGAGAAATGTTGAAAGTAAAATGGCTATGGCTGCTAGAAGGACCTATCCTAACATCTGGAGAGAGAACAATGCTCCTTATAAAACACCTCAGCCTCTGAGGTTGACACTGTGAGTGGAGGAAAGAAAGCAAAAGGTTTATGCTTTAATTGTGACAAGTATAGTAAAGGACATGGTGTGAGGGTGAGAAGAAATTATTCTACATGGGTGTGAGAGAGGAAGAGAAAGAGAAGAGGAAAAGAACCATCTCCAAAGGAGAGGAAAATGTAGAAGCAATTTACGTCTGAGAAGAGTTAACTCCCGTGTAGTGTAATGCATTGGTGGAATTAGCACTCCTCAAACCCTTAAGATCCAGAAGGATACATCAAAGAAAAAAGGTAATAGTCCTAAAATTGATTAAAGGTACTCATAATTTCATTCCTTTATGCATTAGCAAAGAATCTCAATTGCTTTGTATCCAGTACTTGAGTTTCAAGTAATGATTAGGATGGAGGAACTATCAATTGCTAGGGAAAATACAACAAGATCAATCTTACTATGGGGAATATGTAGTGAATAGTCAAATGATTTCTATATCCATAGATTGTTGTAGATGTTGTACTAGAATCCAATGGTTACAATCATTAGGAACAATGGATTTTTAATTTTCAAAGAACTTTTTATAAATTTTCATTGGAAGGAAAGAAATTGAGTTAGAGGTATCCTGAGGCTTACGGTAAGGCGATAAGCTCTAACGACATGAAAAATTATTGAAAAAGGGGCATCAAAGGCATTACAAAACTTTGCTCACTAGATGTTGTTCAAACATCTAAGCCATCCTATTCCTCAAGATCTCAAAGGATCATTGATAAGCATTCCAAAGTATTTGGTGTTTGAGGTCTCCCACCCACTCGAAATCTAGTCCATGATTCACTAATTCTTGGGAGTGTTCCTCCTAACATCGAGGCATACAAGATACCCTTAAGCTCAAAAGAGTGAAATTGAGTATGGTTGAAAAAGAAATGTTGGTGGCATTATTAGACCTAATAAAGTTCTTACTCTGCAGTGGTAATGGTATTCAAGAAAGATAGCTCATGGCATATGTGTCAAGATTATAGAGAGGCTCCATGAGATCACTATTAAAGATAAGTTTCCCATTAAAATTTATGAATTATTAGATGAACTACATGGAGACAATCTATTTCACAAAAGGTGGATCTCTGTTCAGTTTATCATTAGATCAGAATGGAAGGAAGAAGATATCCCAAAACAACATTAGAACTCATGAAGGCCATTATGAATTTTTGGTCATGTCTTTTGGCTAAATGCACCTTCCACATTCAAGGGTTGATGAATTCCATTTTCAAGCCCTTCAATTGTGTTAGTATTTTTTGATGATATATAATCCCTTCTAGAAAATCTTGGGGGAGGATCACATACAACTTATGTTGTAAGTGCTACAACTTCTCTGAGGAGCAACAACTATATGCTAAACCATCCAAATGTTTCTTTGGAGTAAAAGGGTAGAGTATTTGGATTATTGTATCTCATGAAGGTGTCAAGGTAGACCCTAACAAGATTCGACGTGGATGGATGATTCTAAAACATTTAAAATCCTCTTAGAGGATTTTTGGGTTTTAATAGGTTACTACCGCCAAAGTTTGTTGAACTATGGAAGAATAGCGGCACCTTTAACGGCACTAACTAAGAAGGATGCATTTTCATGGACTCGAGAGGCAATAAATCTTGAGAACAACTTAAAGGGTGATGTGTACAACTCTGTCTTGACCACTCGGACTTCACAAAAACCTTTATTGTAAGATGTGATGCCTCGAGAAATGGAATTGGTGTTTTTTTAATGCAAGAAGGAAGGCCCACGGCTTTTTTGAAGTCGGCCCTCGAGGGAAGAGACTTACACAAGCCATTTATGAGAAGGAAATGATGGCAATACTACATGCATTGAAAAATAGCGTCCTTACCTAATAAGTAGGCACTTCAAGGTCAAAGCGGATCATGATAGTCTTAAATACTTCTTGGAACAAAGACTATCTTCAGAATGAACAACAAAAATGGGTAACCAAGATGTTGGGCTATGATTTTGAAATAGTGTATAAAAAGGGGAGCAAATAGTGAGATGCACTCTCAAGAAAGGATGAAGATGTTGAGGCCTTTCTTTTTGCTATCTCGATCATCAACCCGATTGGATAATAGAAGCAAGGGATGAATGGAAAAATAATGAAAAAGTGTGGACTCTCATTCAAAGGGTTTTGCTTGGGGATTCCAGTGCATCAGTCACATTTACATGGAAAAATGATTCACTATGGTACGAATACAACTTATATTTATGTAAGAACTCCCCAACTCAAACAAAAGGTACTATTGGAATTACACACCTCTCTCGTAGGAGGGCACTCAGGATGTTTGAAAACCTACCAGAGAGTCAAAAATGAGTTTTTTTGGGATGGCCTTAAAAAACTGATGTTCAAAGGTTTGTGGCCCGAGAATGTGTGGTTTGCCAACAAAAATAAGGTGAAACAATTAAGACCCGAGGTCTTTGATATTATGTCCTTCCAAGTCAGAGCTGGGGGAGGTTTCAATGGATTTCATCACGGGGTTACCAAAGTGAAGGAAGGTGTCATCATGGTGATTGTTGATAGACCCAACCAAGTATGCACACTTTTTGTGCACTCTCTCATCACCTTCAAAGCTGATACAGTTGCCACAGCATTCATGGGGACAATTCAAAAGCTACATGGTAGCCAAAGATTATTGTAGTGTGAGAGATCATATTCACTTTGGACATTTTTTGAAGAAAATTATTCTTGTTTGGGTACTCAATTGGCTCATAGCTCATCTATCATCGTCATCGGTGGACAAAGCTGAGATAGTGACAAATATCTAGAGCTACCTTCATTGTTTATCTCTGATAAACAAACACAATGGTTCAAATGGTTACCTTGGGAATGGTGGTATAACACTTCCTTTCACATAACAAAAATGACACCATTTATGGCACTTTATGGATACCCGATATCCTTCCATCACTTCTTCTCTAAAGAAAAATCTAAGGTTCAAGCGGTGGAAGATCACATCAAGAATCAACAAATTCTCCAAATCTTAAGGACAACCTAACAATGGCACATAAACAACAAAGGGATTAACCTTCATTAGTGAAAGAAGTTTGAAGTAGGAGTTGGGTATTTTAAGACTATGACCATACAAACAAATGTCCCTCGGGCAAACCAAGAAGGATAATAAATTATCGACAAAATTATGGCCCTTATAAGGTGTTGCGAAATATTGGTACTATGGCATACCAAATTGGGTAGCATCTTCACGAGTACGCGGTTTTCCACATTTTATGCTTAAAAGAAGGTTATAGGTGACAAGTCCCCGGATTCAAACTGTATTTCTAGAACTTGGCGAGGAAGGAAAATCATATTGGAAACTGAATCCATCACTGACACAAATTATGGCCGAGGAATAGATCATTTCAGTATCTCATTTAGTGGAAACTCTTGAGTTTGAAAGATTCCCTTTCGGGAAGATGAGTCTTTTATACATAAGCATCAGTACTCAAGCGTTGTGGACAACACTATTCTCAAGGGAGGGCTTTAGAAGCCCTAATATTGGCTCATTACCCCTTAATTAGGGCATATTAGATTGTAATGCTATTTTATTTATGTAGTCTTTAGGCCATTAGTTGTAATTTAGGTGAGTAATGTTATTTTAATTATAGGCTTTAGGCCATTGTTGTAATTATACCTCCTAGTCTCTATATATACCAAGGAAACATTTTCGTACTGTGGGTCCATCTTGTACTTGAACATTTAAGTGGGGTAAAGGAGGATTCCCCCTCAGGTAACTATTATGCAGAAATTATCTCTTTTTCAAAGCGTTGAGTACTTTTCACAGGTTTTTATATGTTATATTGATGTTTGGTTCTTAACACATATTTGAGGTGTTTTTCACCGAAAAGGAAAAATTAGCGAGCTCAATTGTTACCACTAGTTGAATGGTGGTAAAAAACTTCTTACCATACAACTACTGCATGACTCCTTTTGAAGCGGTATATGGATAAAATCCACCTTAAGTTCTCTCATACATGTCAATTATTATCTCAAAGGTCTAGGTGCTTGACAAAATGAACACAATTGACTGTTCTCCATACCCTTAAATAGATTTTTTTTATGGTCCAGAATGCATGGAAACGAGGCAAACCAATTACTCTGAGCGTCCAATTTATTGAAGGAGACCGGGTGTTTCTATATTTACCCAACCTTATAAGAAAACTTCCTTCAATGATGACCATTATCAGAAACTAGTGCCTAATTTTATGTTCCTTATACTGTTGTCAAGCGTGTGGAACAGGTATCCTATCAATTAGCTTTGCCCAATCATTTTAAGCTCCATACGTGTGTTTTCATGTCTCCTTCTTAAAGAAGGTGAGTGGAACTAAATTTTCCAAACTCAAACCATCCTTCCCAAGTTGGATGAATAAGGATACATATGGTTTGCAACCACAAGTCATTTTGGACCAACATGAGTGTCATGCGGTCAGCATCATTAAGTGTTAGTCGGTGGAAAGAATGTCCTAACAACCGATGCCACTTGGGAGCCAGGATACCGAACTTGCAACAATTTCCTCATCTCAAGACTTGAGGACGAGGTTGTTTTTAAAGGGGGGACATGTTAGGGACATAACCTCCATAACCCCTCTGCGTAGGTAGGAATAATATATTTCCATGTAATGAGCCAATATTAATAAGGCCTATCAATGAGAAGAATAAGTCAAATGTAAGAAACAATAATAGAAGCTTTTCGCTTCTAGAGAAGGATATTCCTCTAGATTGTTAATGTTGATAGACATATTTAGTATAGTATAAATATAAGTAGAGGGTATGAAGTTTGGTCTTGGATATTATTGTAATGAAACTCTGCTATGCTCAAGGTTTCCCTCGAGAAGAGCAAGTGAACATTGCTATCATTAGTAGTGTTATGTTTGGTGTTACTCTAGTATTGTGCGGTGTTGTTACAGTTTATATCATTGTTTCTCATCCATTTCTAACTAAATAGCTTTGTATTGCATACTATTTTATATCTGAATACTACAGTGATGTGGAATTATTTCCCTCATAGAGTATCTCTCCTATTTGGGAATGAAAAACACGTAAAATATTGGTAACACTCTATGTGGGATGTCATTCTTCAAAATCATAAATGTGCAAACCTACAAATAAATATATAAGCCACATTAAGAATCCATTTAAGCTAGGGCATTCATATTTCAATACTTCAGTACAAAATTTCTCAATGCTTATAAACGGATGATCCCTTGCAATTTAGTCCAATTTGAGGAATTTTTTTCTTGTTTGACAACACTCTTTGAGGATTTCCTTGTGCTTATACACATGAGGTATGAGCACCTCCTCCACTTTTTCACCATGTTGGCTCCTCTTAAATGCCCTTACTACACCTTTCCAATGGGATTTTAAATCATCTAGTCTTATTTTTTTCCCAAATTTTATTTCTTGATGGATGGAAAGTAACCCAATATCCAATGGACACCTGTAACATGATTCAGTTATCCATTTCATCCTTTGCATTCTCTATTATAATAGTTTCCAACTTTACTAAATATATGCAAGTGCCCATTTCACTACAACAAATATACAAAGGATCCATAGGAAAAGGTTAACAAGAAATTCAATTCAACAACATTGCAAAGTATCTAAAATGGAATTCCTATATGTCTTAAGGCTTAAACTATTTCTTCTTATAAGCAATGGTAATGAAAATACAGAGTTGATTTATGTCCATGCTCAAGTGCCAAATAATTGTGTGTTTATTATATACATTGTTGAATATCAACCAAAATGTCTATGACCAACTTAGTTTTTACCTCCTCAACAATATGGTTATCCAAGAAATCTATAAGGATTAACATGGTGTTAGGGGGTTGCAGAAAAATATCCACTCATGTGCCACCACCTTTGTAATTTTGGTATTTCAAATTAGAAATTGTCATAGACCAATGATTGAATGATTGATGTTGTGACAAAGTGTTTAGGATATTTTTTATACATAGTGATTGCATATTAGATATGAATTATGAGAAAATTCACCAAATCAAGATTTCTAGTGTTTGGGAAAGAAAGCATATTACCCCAATACTTGAGAATCCAACATGCATCAATAAATTTAATACCAACATCTTATGACAATATTTATAAGGGATGCACCACAATATTTCCTTGCACTCATGTTCATTAGTAAGCTTAATGTTGTGCCCCTTATCATATGGGGTAAAGATGTGAGACGTACATTGCATGTTGATTGTAACATATCTCATCCTTTTTTCCAAAGAAAAATCACATTTTAATTCAAAGTGAGAATAAAAAGAACAATGTTCATGTCTTGAAGGCACTATAGGAAATTGAGAAATAACTAAAGAACTTCTCCATTTCTCATATTTTCTAGGCCAAAATAGCCATTAGACCTCAAAATTTTAAAATAATTCACTGAGTAAATCCTTTCTATTTGATTGGAAGGAACTCATAGTTGTTGGTTCAGTGATGACTTGTTCTCTGATCAAATGCAGATAGGGATTTCAACTACCTCCCATATGACCTACACGAAGGTGAAAAAGATTTGAATATCTTCGTATTGATTCTAGTTCTAACTAGCTTCACCAAGACGCTTTCCAGCTTTGAAGCCATTGCAATTGACAGATTTCATCGAGAAGCATCAGAACCAATGTGGTGATGGATGATTAGTTCATTCCAGAGAAAGGAGGAAGAAGGTCAAGGGAACATTGTCTATGAATTGTTGTGCAAAGTGATCTATTGTGAAAGAAATTGAAAATGTGCAAGGTTGGGGTAACCTTGTCTATGAATTGTTGTGTAGATAAATCTACTGTGGAATAAATTGAAAATGCTACACAAAATGCGTGTGGATATTGTAGTAATTAATAAACCCATGAAACTCGTGATTAAAAAAATAATTACTTTATGTTAGTAATGAAAGGTTCCAATGGACTAACCTCAAGACACTATCCTCATTTATTAAAACTATTGGAAAATCGGTTAGCATATTAATTCCACTCCCAATATCCAAGACAATTTTGGGAAATCTGGGCAGTGATTATGCTTAGAGGTAAAAAAATTATTATTAGAAAATTGCACCTATCTCTGAACTATATAATAACAAATTGTGTAATGGATACCTTTTTTGAATTTTAAATCATTTTGATTGGATAATATTGTGTGACCTAGAATTGGTATTAGCATTTGGTGCACATTTTGAACAAATTTTACTCTAATGGGTATCATGGGCTCTAGGGATAAACTATACTAATGGTGGGAAGATAAATAGGGCCATGGACCACTATTATTTCTAGTGTATTCTCTATGAGGTGAAGGGGTGTAGGAAAGGACAACTCTAATGCATAAAGGACATCAAAGAACTACAAGGATTAATGGTATGTTTGGCTCTTGATGTTGCATGATGTCCAGATCCATTTAAGGAAAAGCACCTAGCCTCCAATCAATATCAGGACTACTTTGCACCAAAAGGAGTCAATTTATTAGTCCCCATGACTAGGAAATTGAATCTCAGGCCACCCTTGTTGTTCTTAGGAGAAAGAATGTGGAAACAACCTTTATCCTAGCCTCCTTGTAACATTTGGTTGGGATTATTATGGCTCATTAGGACCCACCCTTGAATAATCAACCCTCATCTCTAGCATTTGATGATAGCTCCTTTGACTCCAATAATATGTAGTCTATTAGTGATTTTTTTCACATGTCATCTAACTTGGAAATGGACTTAGTGAAGATATTTTGGTGGACATTGGAATCACTTTTATTGTTGCACTAGACCGTGTAGCCATGAACATTGACAACTTAACAAACCAGGTGGACTTGGTCTTTAATGCCTGCAAATGCATTAAGTTTATTTTCTTTATTTTTTATGTTATGTTTTGTTGGATAATGTGGATATTAGGGAAATATGTTAATAAATATACATGTAAGTTTCTTTGGGTAAGGACCTAGACAAATAATCCTAGTAAATTTTTGGACTTATTACATCTACATTTGGGGACATGGGTAAAGTTTATTGTAAAACTATTTTCATTTTGTAATATTCAACCATAATATTTTAATATAAAATATTTGTCCATTACTATTAAAAAAATGTTTATGTCTTCAAGGGGCCCCCTTATGGAACTTGAACTCATGAACTTAGTACCTTTGCAAAAATTGTCAATTATACATTAGTATCAAAAGTTATTTTAAAGAGCATAACCCTTCAATCAAGAACAAGATATGTCCAACCACAAGTTATGCACAACACCAATTTGTATAAATGATTATCCAACTGCGACTCCTTTCCATCAAATGACAAAAATTTAAAAATGTCCACACAATAATCAGTTTTATATACTAGCGCTCGATCATCATTTGAACATTGCCCAACAATGAGGTGCATAGAAATGGTATGCCCCTAAATTCCATACTTTTTGAAACATGCTAGTATACCTATCTAAAAATACAAGCTAGCATCCTTGCACAACACTGTACTAATTCAACCCTAAAAATTACATATAACGATATTTCAAAAAAGCATAAATGTAGATTTAATAACATAAGACAATATGAAACTATTGAATTAATTTTTAAGGAAATTTCATCAAAACAATTATTTTAATCATCATATAAAACAATGAATTTCATAATGCATGATACTTATCTTGCACAAAATTTGAACATAAAAATCATTGCCAAGGAGTGGTTTTCATTTTATCCATAGGAATGTGATGTTGAACCATGCCCATCACAAGGGTGATGATGACCCATTGGGTTACTCTCTCATAGAGAGTTACACACAATACTACTATATGTCTAAGATAGATAATATATCCAACAAGGATATAGCAATAATTCCATTTGGTGATTCTTTCAATCCCATGCTAGTAACACTCACACTAGCTTGGCCAATTCATCATTACTGCACTAATTGAATGAGAACACTTCATTCACATGCTACAATTATGAGATAGGATTCCTATTTGAGCTACAATTTTGGTGAGAGTTCCAATATCTCAAGAACTCAATAATCCATTCCCTATTTGCAAAAACCTTCCTTATAGATTAGGACCCAACAAGAGATTCAATATATATACAACCATGTCATTCCCATATACTCAAGATCCCATACAACCAACACTATGTAGCTCATAACCAACAAGTTTCAATAAAATGTAGGTGCAAGAAAGGCAATTTAAAAGAACCCCTCAATGTCTGTGAAAATTACACATGTGGAAAAAAAAAGCACATGTATGGGAAGGAAAGGTGTCCAAATTTAAGCTACATAGGTCATGGGTGAAGGTACCACCCTACATTTGCATTAAAAATGAGTTGAGAAGATGAACCTTACTTTTTGAGAATGAACTACATCTCTTGCATCGACAATGAAACAAGACATTGACACACATCACATGGTTGACTTTGGACTTTTACCTCCTCATCACATCATAGCCTTCCTCTTGCTTGCTCATATGGAAATTCATTTGTAATAATATGATTTGTTCATTTTCTCATTATTATATATTTTGCAACATTACCTTCCACCTCCTCATACTACCGGTTTTTTCTTAGAAAACCTTTGATACTATCATTGAAAATTCTTAGTAAATATAGATCATGAATTTTGGATGCTAGGATCATCATTGGAATTTTTTAGAAAAAATATATCATGAATTTTTGATGCCATGATCAAAGGTTTTCTAAGAAAAACCGGGTAGTATGAGGAGGTGGAAGCAGATAAGTTGCAAAATCAAAGGAATGACAAAGAACTAGGGGATTACTTAGATGGTTCTTTGAAAGGTTTGAGGAATGAGTCCACAAACTATGGAATGTCATTGTTTCAAGGGAGGTGGGCCTACCTAGCCTAGGATTCCAAATTGGAATATCAAGATGAGGTCATCATCCATTCACAATAGCAATCCTTGTTCCAAGATATGTTGGGATAGTGAAAATTCAATGTTCAAGAGAGAACATGTTATTTTATCTTCTTCTTATACAATTGTTGATATGTTTGAAGAACAATACCATGCATGATGGCCTCCTTTGCCAAATATGTGGATTGCATCTATTATATCTTCATATGGGAATTATTGAAATTTTAAGATATTGAATCAAGGTAGAGTTTATTTCATTCCTACAAACAAGTGAAAGATTAATTCATTCAAAGTCTGAAACCATTGGGTTTTTTAGAACAAGAACTCTGAGTTGGTCCTACAAGTAGTTTTTTTATAATAATAAAGTGGGTGTGAGGGAGAAGGAGATGCATATTTTTAAATAGGGTCGAAGAAATGTGAATGTGGTAAAGGTATATGAAGAATGACCTCATTTAAAAGTAGGAGAGGTGGTATGAGTCCATAAAATATTGAATTTCACTGGTTGTAGGGGAGGTGGGCCTACCCATACTAGGATTCCAAATTGGCATATCAAGATGAGGTCATCATCCATTCATGATGGCAATCCTTGTTCCGAGATATGTTAGGATAGTGAAAATCCAATGTTGGAGAGAGAACATGTTGTTTTATCTTCTTCTTATACAATTGTTGTTATGTCTAAAGAACAATACCACGCATGATGGCCCCCCTTTTCCAAATCTGGGGTTGCATCTATTATATCTTCATATGGGAATTATTGAAATTTTAAGATATTGATTCAAGGTAGATTTTATTTCATTCCTACAAACAAGTGGAAGGTTACTTCATTAAAAGTGTAAAACCATTGGATTTTTTAGAAGAAGAACTTTGAGTTGGACCTACAAGTAGTTTTTTAGTAAGAGAGAGTGGAAGTGAGGGAGGGAGAAGAGTGCATGCTTCAGCAGGGTTGAAGAAATGTGAAAGTGGTTAAGGTCTATGAAGAATGACCTCATTTAAATGTAGTATAGGTGGGATGACTCCATAAACTATGGAATGTCACTGTTTGCAGGGGAGGTGAGCCTACTCAACCTAGGATTCCAAATTGGCATATCAAGATGAGGTCATCATCCATTCACAATGGAAATCCTTGTTCCAAGATATGTTAGGATAGTGAAATCCAATGTTGAATAGAGAATGAGAGAGAACATGTTGTTTTATCTTTTTCTTATACAATTGTTGATATGTTTGAAGAACAATGCCATGCATGATGGCCTTATTTTCCAAATATGGGGATTTCATTTATTATATATTCATATGGGAATTCTTGAAATTTCAAGATATTGATTCAAGGTAGAGTTTATTTCATTCCTACAAAAAAAGTGGAAGGTTACTTCATTAAAATTGTGAAACCATTTGTTTTTTTAGAAGAAGAACTATGAGTTGGACCTACAAGTAGTTTTTTATAGGAAGAAAGTGAAGTTGAGGAGGGAGAAGGAGATGCATACTTATAAATAGGGTCAAAGAAATGTAAAAGTGGTACAGGTCTATGAATAATGTCCTCATGTCAAAGTAGGAGATATGGGATGAGTCCATAAACTATGGAATGTCATTGGTTGTAGGGGAGGTGGGCCTACCCATACTAGGATTCCAAATTGGCATATCAATATGAGGTCATCATCCATTCACAATGGCAATCCTTGTTCCAAGATATGTTAGGATAGTGAAAATACAATGTTGGAGAGAGAACATGTTGTTTTATCTTCTTATTATGCAATTGTTGATATGTATGCAAAACAATACCATGCATGATGGCCTAATTTGACAAATATGGGGATTGCATCTATTATATCTTCATATGAGAATTATTGAAATGTTTTTTTAGAAGAAGAACTATGAGTTGGACCTACAAGTAGTTTTTTTATAGGAAGAAAGTGAAGTTGAGGAGGGAGAAGGAGATGCATACTTATAAATAGGGTCAAAGAAATGTAAAAGTGGTACAGGTCTATGAATAATGTCCTCATGTCAAAGTAGGAGATATGGGATGAGTCCATAAACTATGGAATGTCACTGGTTATAGGGGAGGTGGGCCTACCCAGCCTAGGATTCCAAATTGGCATATCAATATGAGGTCATCATCCATTCACAATGGCAATCCTTGTTCCAAGATATGTTAGGATAGTGAAAATACAATGTTGGAGAGAGAATAAGAGACAACATGTTGTTTTATCTTCTTATTATGCAATTGTTGATATGTATGCAAAACAATACCATGCATGATGGCCTCCTTTACCAAATATGGGGATTGCATCTATTATATCTTCATATGGGAATTCTTGAAATTTTAAGATATTGATTCAAGGTCGATTTTATTTCATTCTTACAAACACATGGAAGGTTAATTCA
>SNQJ01S0218509.1:0-12880 GCA_010110895.2 Picea sitchensis
TGACGAAGTATCAACCAGGAGCTTCAACTTTGTTTCCATGGGTGTGTTCATGGATTTACACTCCAACATATCAAACCTCTTTAGTATTTCTACTGTATACTTCCCTTGGTTAAGGAAGATCTTCTCTGGGCTCTGCCAAACTTCAAGACCTAAGAAATAATGTATTAGATCTTTCATCAAACTCTGTAGCGAGCTTCTTCTGCAATATGTGATGAGTTTTTCTTCATCTTGTCAAGAATACATCATCTACATATAGTAGCAACATCATTGTCTCATCATTCATAACCTTGAGGTAAAGGTTAGAATCATCTTTACTCTTGGTAAAGCTCAAGCTCGTTAGGAAACTGTCAATTCTGCCATATCAAGCTCTAGGAGTTTGCTTCAATTTGCAGACATGAGTCTTTCTGTCTTCAACTTCAAATAAAATTTTCACATCACTTTGTACCAATCTGGTACACTTGCTCAACTGCACAGTCATGTGCTAGCTCTATGTGCTTTCTACAAAGCACTATCTGTCTCACTACCTGAAAGTATATCCTCTCCTCTCTCTGCAATTGTTCCTCTGGAAGTGGGACTCTGCACCTGCAGTTGCTCTGAAGTTGAGAATGGTTGCTCCATTCTCACTGTGACTGCTGAAATCTGAGAGTAACTCCTCTACTTCATCACGACAACAACTTTATCTAAAACTGAGAGTGGCTCAATAACTAATACTAAAGGTAGCTCTTCTTCTTTCATGGAGATAACTCTATCTTTTATTGTAGTCATGTCTCCATGACCCAACTAATGTACTGCACCAACTGCCACTCAATTTTAAATATGGGGATTGCTTCCCTTGCATCTCATACTATATATATCATGGTTGTTTTGGTTGTCTTCATGAATGCTGGAACTATTTCTTCAATTACTGGAGTAAGTGTCTCGTCATAGTCTTCTCCCTCTTGTTGGGAGAATCCTCTGGACACACATCAGACTTTGTACATCTGCAACATGCTTGATCTGTTAGATCAATCTTGGAAGTCAATATTGACTTCTCTTCTAGTCTCACGTAAAAATCAATATCCTAGTCTTTCTGACTAGCTTCCTTCTTTGTCACTGAAACAAGGGAATCTTCCCAGGAGATTTCATATCTCCTAGAAGTTTCTGAAGCTACGATCTAGTCGTCTCATGGCATCTATCTCCCAGTCCTGGAAGTTGTCTCTTCATCTGATCCTTTCTGAGATCGGGCTTACTCTTGATTTCTTTTGATTCTACATGGACTTCATCATCTCTTACAGGGTACTTGGTGAAGTCTAAATATGAAAAGTTGAGTCAGACTTCAAACAAATTCTGCTTTTTATCAAGGTGGCTTCATTATCCTTTGAACAAGTCTATTGTGAGTTCTTGTTCGAATGTTCGGGCATCTTTGGAGCCTTCTGCTCCTTACAATCAATCTCCATATGAGATACTCTGGATCTCAAAAATGGCTTCTTCATGAATGTATATGGTCATGTACATAGTCTTTTTCATGTCTCATCTAATCTGTTGCCTTCTGCAACCTTCACTATAGCTTCCTCAAGGTTATCACCTGTGACCTGAAACAAGGTCAACAAAATAACAAGCAAGAATAATACTCTTTTGATAATAGTAATAAAACAATAGCACAAATAACCGTCACAGTAACTCCTTTAGAGCTATCACTTGTGACTTGTCTAAAACAAAGATCAAAAGTAAGAAATACAATACGAAATGAGATCAACACTCTTCTAGTGTTGTGATCAAACATTCATCCAGGGTAACTCGGAACCAATACAAGAAGTTTCTCCTAGAGGATATGTTAGTTGTATCTGGTAAATGATTACATTAAGCATTTATCTCAATATGCTCACATGCTACCAAGTATAATACTTTTCAAAGACTGCTACCTCAACTATAGTGTATACTTGCAAAGGGGTAGTTATCAACTTGTCATGTGCAACTTTGAATCTTATCAACTTAATTAATCAAACATGGAACTTGGAGCCTTGTCCTCAAGAATGAGTGTGTTGCTTTTCTTCCAAGTCTCCTTCACTCAAGATGACGAGTGTTTTCTTCAACCTGTCTTCTCTACTAGGACAATATGCTATCTTGACAGAAAGTTGGGTTAGAGAATAAACTCTATGATCTCAACTTTAATCAATCTAATACCTTGACTTTAATTTTGACCAAAGGTTAGTATGATGGTCATAGCTTCAACATGCAACCTATATCAAAATAATGTCATAACAAATAGATGCATATCAGAATAATCAAATCTGGGTTGCATTATTCCTCCGAATGTGTTGGATCTGAGATCCTTTTGGATCTATGGCAAGAGATCCCTTCTCCTACAAATACCCTTTAAAGCTTAACAGTTTAAACATATGTGAGTACATACCTCTGATAGTAGTGGCATCATCTGGTAGCAGTTGTAATAATTACCAACCCTTTAAAAACTTCAAGGGTGACTGCAACTGGTACTACAACTGATACTTCAATTGATACTGCAACTTGGGGTTTTATGAGGAAACACTAATTTTTCAAACTTCAAATTTTGAAATTCTGATTAAGGGGCTAGATGCGCTGAGCTAAGGCGAGTAAGCTGGTGTAGTCAGATTTCTAAAAATCCAAATTTTACCCCTTGAAACTGAGCTTGCAGAAATTTGGACTGGTACTTGTGGTACTGGTTCTGGTCTCCTGGTTTTTCTGGTTTCCTAGTTTTTATGGTTTTCTAGTTTTCTGGTTTTCTGGTACTTCTAGTTTTCTGGTTTTCTGGTACCAGTTAAAAACTAGGGTTTGACTTTTCGGAGGCTCTGTCCACTGAAAAGGTGCACTCAAGCTGCCAAAAAATTCACTAGGGTAGGGCACACTTTTCTAGATGGTTTTTAGGCAAAAATTCCTCTCCAACAAAAAGCCCCAATTTTCTTGTACGGCAACAATGACGTTTTTGCTTATTTAGTGAAAGGTGCTCTCTTCAACTTAGCTCTAATACCATGTTAAATTTTGAGCTATTATTAGGTTTATTTTCAATTTACTAGATAACAATAGCATAGGTAGGATCACTGAGAGAAACACAATCACAAGATACACGGCATTTATCATGGAAAACCCTCATGGGGGAGAAAACCCAGCAAAAAATTCCTTAATATAGATAGCCAATACAATGCCAAGACAATAAACCAAAACACTAGAGAATATCCAACACTGAGTAATGTGCCTCTCTCTTCCTTCTTCTCCCAACTGCAGCTACCAAACTTGCGCACTTGATGAGCGAATGAATGAGTGAGATAATGAGGCACTGGCTTCCTTTATTTATACTAGCTAGCAGGTGCTGGAAAGGTGTCTCTTCACTGGGCAGGGCCGACTTGTCTTCTTAGTCGTTAAAACCACTTTAATTAGGCCTGGGGGCAACTTCTTAATTTGCATAATACAATTAGGGTTTGACCAATCCGCAAAAAGGGATTTGGTCAATTACAATACCCGACATGATCAATCCACAAAAGGGGATTGATATAATGAATAATGACTCAATAATAAATAGAATACTCTTTGCGGTTACAATATTTCAACAGTTGCTAGCTTGGCAGCATGTGAGGCACTATGGTTGGGGAAATTGCTCTTGGGACTGTTCGAGCAAGAGCTTAGAGGCTACAGTGATTCACTGTGATAATCAAAGTTGCATCGAGCTCTCTGAGAATCATGTGCTTCATGATCGTAGCAAGCACATTGATATCAAATATCACTTCATCCAAGATTGTGTACAGAGAGGAGTAGTGAGGCTTGATTACATACAGATTGATGAGCAAATGGCAGATATATTTACCAAGGCACTGAGCAAACAGAAGTTCATGAAGTTCAAGGATCAGATGGGGTTGAGACAGAATCCCTTCCTCACTAAGAGGGAGTATTGAGAATGTAGCAAATAAGGTCTTCCACTAGATTGCAACGTCCTAGCATGGTGGAGGACAATGAAACATTATTCAAGTTGATTAATTTAACTTTTTCTAAAGTCTAACTTAGGAAAAGGATTGTTGATGTGTTATATTCTTCAATTGACTTATTGAGCACCTTTTCTAAGGTTAAAGTGAAAATAATTTAAGTGATGGATGTTTTAATCTTATCCATCCATCTTGGAGAGTGAGGGAGAGTTAATCTCAGCCCTCCCTCCTTATGAGATTAGGATCTCACTTGCTCATGGAGTTATAAGGAAATTGATTTGGCTAAGGAGGGCGCATTGAGCATTAGAGAGATCGATTTGAGGAGAATCGATCTAGGGTTTGTGAGGGAGAAATTTTGCAAGGAGGAGGAGGAGAGGTTCCAGTAGAGAATTAGTCCATTTCCAAGGTCAATCAGAGGCTGAATCACTCATCCACACAGAGGAACCGTACAGGGTGGCGCAGGGTGCACGCAGGGGCCGTACGACTCACGCAGAGGCACTTGTGCAGGGTTTTGCTGAAGCTCTAGGGTTCTAGAGGTTGAGAGAGGGGGCGTACTTTATCTTGGAGGCATTTCAGTGAGGTTTGGCTAAGTATTTTGTGGAGACAAATTTTCTGTAAGATCTCTATATTTTCCTGCTGAATAATAAAAATTTCCAAATCTGTTGCACTGGTTTTCCCTCCGGAGTTTTTCCAGGGACTATTTGTCCAAAAATCTGTGTACCATAGATGTGATTGCTGTTATCTTCTACTGTTAAATTCCTGGTTATTTATTTTTCTGCTGTGCAATTTTATTTGTGAAAATAACCTAGCTGTAACTATAAATCAGAAAATTGTGGTTCATTTGCTGGGTTTAAAGAAAAATTCACACTTGTTTTGATGAACCACTTAGCAACCTGAATTCCAGACATGGGGAATTTAGTAAGGATGCCCAATAAATTGATTGGCACTAGAAGTTCAATCGTATTCTACCTTCGTAGCATAAAGAGGTTGATGGCAATCTGAGTGTAGAAGAATGTCTAGGAGAATCAATTAAATGTCTACCTCCAAAGGGAAATTGATGCAAATCAGTCCAAGCACCTACAAAAGTCTCAGAACCAGAGAAACATTGTGTTGTTGAAGACTGAACAAGAATGCCCTTCAACTTTTGTAATGATTCTTAGTTATTGGGTAAGCTGTTATGGATTTTGTATTCAGGGGGAATTAAAAAAAAATGTATTGTGTGTTAAGAGGGGATGTTAGAATACATAGCCCCTAATAATATAATAGGAGTCGTAATATATTATGTAGTGATGTGTAATAAAGGTCATGAATGTTAAATAACCAATTAAGTTAATGAATACAGTTACTGTTTATAGTTAGAAGTGATTAGGTGGTGCAACTCAAACCACGAATAAAAGATGCTAGCAAATCGTTCCAATTGACTCCATTAATAAAATATGTATTTCTATATCTCTCTTCTCTTTGATGAATGTTCGATGCCAAAATCCAACATTTGCTGCACTGACGAGCCTCAAGGAGACAGGAATGACAGCTAAGGATAACTTTACTTTCAATATTAGTTTTAAACTTTTATGTTGTGGAATGTTTGTGGGTTTTCTAAGTTTCTAACCCTTACAAAAACGTAGATTTCAAGTTTGCATACTTCCATCCATACATTTGACACTTGCAGAACTGTTTGCTTTGTATCTGAAATGGGATTGATTACAAAATTATGACAGAAAAAATAAATAAATAACCTCATCATCCTAATAGCATAAAAAGTAGAAGAAACTAGAAACAAATTTCAAAGAATAGCCCATGCAACAAAGCAACAGCCTACAAGAATACCATAATCAACCTAAAGCATCATCTCCTGAAACTTGGTCTCATCTAAATCAACAGGAATTGTAAAGCAATAAAATGGGGTCTGCTATACCAAAAGGTTGTGCTATGAGGAATGCAAACAGTAAACCATCAAGAATAATGGTGTAGTCATCTCTAAATCCTAACAATGTAATTCAATATGGAATGCTTACATAATGTTCATGCCAAAGTTCTGATTATGTGTTGTCCTCAAAAATATCATCCTATTCTTATGACTTGTCAAACAATATAATTTGTACTAGATGGCGAAAACAAAGCACAGAACACAATAGGGTAGGAGAAATAGAACTACAACCTATCTTTGATAATTTCTACATTAGTTCAAGCTGACAACAAACCAGCATTAAGTAACATAAACAAGATTGTTTTTCAGATTTAAAAAGGTTGAGCACAGGCTTACGTAGAAGAGAGTAATGAGGATAGCCTGAAGCAATGAGTAAAACCTTTCGCCTGCTTCTGTGATTGGACAATACTGTACATCTGTTGCAACTTGATGCTGGGAATTGACAGGCAGAATCCACTGTAGTACAGGAGTGATCACAATTTTGACAAGAAATATGCTGCAATAAAGACATACATGGCAAACCCTGTTTAGTTGATTATATTAAAATTAGTATTTTGCATCCATAGCATTAATCTAATACACCGTCCTGTTTATAAAGAGATTAAATGACAAGTCCTAACAGAACTTGACATTGTAATAACAGGGCATGGGGATCATCCTGGAGATTTAGGTGACTAAGGGATTTTTTTTGTATCTGGTGGAATCAGCAACTAGGCCGGGCTCGTATTCACGTGACATCGGGTCGATTCCGACCGCTACCACCATAACATCCAGGCGTGCCCACGCTGCCCCACACGTGGCACACAAGGTAAGCCGAGGTTTCGAACCGGTGATCTCACATAATGGAGTGCCTTAGCAGTGCAATCCATCACCGACTGTTCTACACCCCAAGGGCTAGGTGAATAAGGGATATTAAATGCACGGTCATTTCATAAATAAATGTATATCTATAACATTGCAAATGAGAAATTCTTTGGAAGCCTTGTTTTGAAATGGATAAAATAGTGAACCAAGACTTCTGTTGATGAAATCGCACATGGCCTGTGCGCTTTATTAGCTAAATTCAACTAAAATTAAGGTGTTATTAGCATTCCAAATAACTGCATAAATATCCACTCAAATAGATATCCATAAATAACTGCTTTTATCAAATAATTTCTTATTCAGGGAGGCTAGAAAAGCATAAAGCATTATTTAATAGTTCTATAGTGTAAGTTTTCAGGCACTAGGTAACTGCTGTCCTGTGTTTCTCTTAATTAAATAAATCAGATTTGAACTTTATTCAGCCTCAGAAATCAATATTTCTTAACATGCAGCAATCACACATATAGCTGGAAATAAACAGTGGAAGCATAAAACGCAATACACAAAATCTGTCCTTCCAAATCAGTTCATCATTAAATACTCCAAACTTACAAGGACACCTCAAAAACGAGGTTTTCTCTCTACTGATAAAGAAAACTGCATTACAGATCTGAGAAGCCTTCTTAACTGACGCGTCCATACCACTATACGACCTGTCCGTACGTCTGTCCGGATCCGTACGGAACTGTTCATACAACTATATGGAATCACTGTTGCACCTCTGTTCTTTAACCTGCAATCACTGCAGATTGATCCTCTCATTGCTGCACTACTTTCTCTCCTCCTCAGCCTCTTTCTTCACCTTCGGACAAAACTGTCTTCGTGAAGAATGAATATGTCTTTACCCTCTACCTTGACTTGCCTTTATACTTTAGCTGAAACCCTAATCTACCAAAACCCTAATCTCTCGTTGAGATCAACAATTGAGATTAATCTAAATCACTAATGCATTAAAAATGCACTTTACTATACTCAACAGCTAATTAAAAGACTTTCACTTTATAAATTAAGTGAATTACAAAATAGATTTGACTTGGACGATTTCACGCACGTTTGACACAAAACATCAACACTCCCTCTTAGTGAGGATGGAATTCTGCACCAATCCAAGTGTATCCCTGAATGCTTCAAACTTCCTTTCGCGAACGGCTTGGTCAAAATATCTGCAACTTGACAATCTATGGGTACTTACTAGAGCTTCACTGCTCCTATTTGAATCATGTCTCAAATGAAGTGATGCTTGATCTCTATGTGCTTGGACCTGTCATGAAATACTGGATTCTCAGAGAGTTTGACACAACTCTAATTATCACAGTAAATGACTGTGGGATCCAACTCCTAATCACATAATCCTGCTAGTAACTTGTGAAGCCAAATGACTTCACAACTAGGTACTAGTTGACATATACTCTGCCTCTACTAAGCTAAGTGCCACTGAAGTCTGTTTCCTGTTGAACCAAGATATCATCGTTGATCCCAAGCTAAAGCAGCATCTTGAGGTGCTCTTCCTATCTACTACACTGCCTACCCAATCTGAGTCTGTATACCCCTGCAACTTCACCTCACTGTCTCCAAGATATCTCCGCCCATACTCCATTGTGCCTCTCAAGTATCTAAGCACATGTTTTGTTGCTACCCAATGCTCCTGCCTCGACTCCACCATAAACTGGCTCAAGGTGTTCACTGCAAACAATATATCTAGCCTAGTGTTGACCAGATACATCAAGGAACATATCAGCTGCTTGTACAATGTGGGATCCACCATATCTGAATCTGAAGTAGTGACCTTCTTCATATTAGTGATCATAGGCGTGGCCATGGGTCTACAATCCTCTATTTGAAATCTCTTCAAGATATCAACTACATACTTACCCTGCCCAAGGAAAATCTCCCCTAGTCTCTGCCAAACCTCCAAACCCAAGAAGTAATGCATCATGCCAATGTCCTACTCTCAAACTCAGTTGCCATATCTACCTTAAGCCCTACAATGAGCTTCTTTGATCCTATAAGGAACAGGTCATCTACATACGGCACCAAAATGAGCAAATCAGCCTCAACAAATATGAAATATAAGTTGGGATCTGCTTCACTTTTGGTGAAGCCTAGACTTTGCAGGTATCCATCGATCATAGAATACCATGCTCACGGTGCCTGCTTGAGTTCATACAAGGCCATTTTTAGCCTACAAACATGGAACTCCTTCCTTTGCAGGTTCCATTTTTAGCCTACAAACATGGGACTCCTTCCTTTGCAGGTATCCATCGATCCTAGAATACCATGCTCTCGGTGCCTGTTTGAGTTCATACAAGGCCTTTTTTAACATGCAAACATGGGACTCCTTCCCATTGATCTCAAAGCCCTGAAATTGCTCTATGTACACTTCTTCCTCAATTATCCCATTGAGAAAAGATGTCTTTACATCATGTTATTGTGCAAACTGTAGGTTGGGCAAAGCCCAACCCAATCCACAGGATGGCGATAACGGTGGAAGACTTTACCCACTGTCACCTCAAATAAACCCTCCCCTCGCTTTGGTGAAGGAAGAATCCAACACAAGGGGGGAGTCCCAAGTGACCCTAGGGTAAAAATGAGATGGAAAGTGATACTTATGAAGAGGTGCCCCTATATGACAAGTTGCTAAGTGAAAGATGGCTTGGTAACAAGTCTCGAGAGTGGTTTAAGGTTGCCAAGTCTATGAATACCTGCAAAGAGTGGTTGCAACTTGCACCTGCCCGAAACACAAGAAAACACAAGATACAAGCTAAATAATCCAATGGACAAGCAAGTTAAGCTTTATGTCCCTATTTGCAGCAGTCAACAAGAATATATATCAGCAAATAAATGATAGTTAAAATCTGCTAATAAGATGCTAAAAGTCTAGTAAATGATGCAAGAGATAAACAAGAAAGTACTAGAATAACTCAAGTATGAAAGCATGAGACTTTAGCAACAAAACAAGGTTGTTGTAAACAAGTATTGCAGAGATATATTGTCAACCATATGGCTGTAGCAAACTATTGCTACAGCAAAAAAATTCAACCCACAAAAAGTATAAGTAAACCACCCAAACAGTGCCCTGAGACTAGTAGAGTATTATGGCAGCGTGCTAGCAAATTTTGACGGTTGAAATGTAAGTTATGAATCAAAAAGAGAATGATTTGTTGCAGCCCTAATGGTTATAGCTTTAATTTAGTTATAGCTCCAAAAAGACTAAGTAGACTAAGACGCCCTAGGGGCTTTAGCAACCTCAAAGCATCAACAATAGATCCCAACTTGACCAATATTAATATCTCACTAAATCACGTTTACCAATGCAAACAACTTATTTCCCCAATGCAAACTTCAGATTAGTGCCTTTTAAAAATGGGTGAATGGAGTCTTGAAAGCATGAGTAAGATCAACAAAATCCCTAGGGGTGTAAACCCTCTTACTCCCTAAGGTATAGAAATCAAACTAAGGTAAATCAAAATGGGTGTACACTATACACCCTTGTACTCCTCCTAGCAACCTTGCAACAAAAGACTTGTAAACTAGCAAATGAGATAAAGCTTAATGGAGGGTGTATACACTTATACTCCTCTTAGGGTTTCAACCAACAATAACCATGAAAAGAGCAAGAAGAATTAACAATTGCTGATTTTTCTTACCAATTTCAAGAGAGATGCAAGAACAAACCCTAGTTCACCAAGCAAATTACCATTCATAAGCAAGAGAAGAAGTCTCCAAGAGGTGTGCACCACCTTAGTGTTGAAATATTGTAACTTCGAAGAATATTCTAATTATATTTAAGATATTATCTTATAGATCAAATCTCCTTTTGTGGATTGATCATGCCGGGTCTTATATAAGACCAAATCCCCTTTTTGTTGATGTTTAGACAACATCGGGAAGACATTCTCTAAAGATAATAATCAATAATACAATTATTATTGATTATTAAATATAGTATATTATAAGTAAATGATAATAATAAATAGTTGTTGATTATTCAAGGGACGCATCCGTTCATGGATGGTCACCTTATGTTCCCTATATATGGAACACTCATTATTGTAATAATATATCGAATATTTCTCATATCTCATATGAACTAAAACTAACATGGTATCAGAGCAGGACTGGGCCTCACTCCCTAATAGGAGGGCCCAGGTAAAAAAAGAAAGAAAAACAACATCCTTGTCACGGCGTTCGAATTCTCGATCTGGGGCTGTCGTTTCCTTGATTTCAACTCGCAGATTATCTTTACCTTCAAACGTCGTTTGGCAAGTGTTAAGAAGAATCCGCCTGAACGCTATTGGTTTTTCATCTAGCTCTTCAGATGGAAATTGATGGAGTGTGCAACTTAGTTCCCCGCACAACTCAGCATACATCGGGCAAAATATTGGTTATGTCACCGCTCTGTCAAAAATAAGAGATGTTACGCCGAGCAGAATGTCTGCTGAGTTAATCCCCGAGTTTATACGTTGATCTTTGAGAACATCAAACTTTTGCGGAGTTAATTTGTTCAGAAGCCCCGTAGCAGTTTTTAAAACTTGATCTTTTTCTGACAAGGCTCCCCTCATGGCAGACCAAGGAACATCAACCTTCACAAGAACAGGGGATGGTCTGGCCTCTGGGGCTGATGAAACCTGGAGTTTAAAAAAAAAAAAAACATTTAGAAAAACGAGCCATTCAAATCAGGATCAAACTTGCACGCTCATGTCTTGTAAATGCAATCATCAACCCTTGTCTTCCCAAGGGAGGGTATGACTCGGAATCGGCTTCAATGTACTGCCCATTTTCGTTTCATCACATGAAATGACTATAATTGTTTTTATAGTTGGATTTCAGTATCAGGTTATATAGTTGATGGCAGAGTAGACGAAGCACAGGAATTGCTTAGGAAAATGCGTAAGCAGAATTTGATCCTGTGGAATTCAATGATTTTGGTGTATGCTCAGAAGGGAAGACTGGAGGATGCACACAATTTGTTTGAGCAAATTCTTAAAAGAAACATGGTCGCATGGACCCGGATGATTACAAAATATGCACAGTGCGGTAGAATAGAAGGGGCAAGGCATCTCTTTGACATAATGCCAGAACGGAATGTAGTTTCCTGGAGTACAATGATCGCAGGATATATCCGTAATGGGTAGATAGAAGATGCATGCACTCTGTTTTATGAAATGCATGAGCATGAAGTTGTCTCATGGACCACTATGATTGCAAGATATGCTAAGAATTGAAGAGTAGAAGATGCACAACACCTTTTTGACGAAATGCCTCTACGGGACCAGTTTTTCATGGAATGCTATAATTGGAGGACATGGTCAACATGGGAACAGCAATAAAGTTCTTGAACTCTTTCAACAGATGGAATTTTCAGGCATTAAGCCAGACAATATCACCTTGGTTGGTGTTCTGTCTGCGTGCAGTCATGCAGGCCTTGTGGATGAAGGTTGGCGCTATTTTGTATCTATGTCCACATAATGGTCATTAACCCCAAGAATAGAGCACTATGCCTGCATGGTAGACCTTCTTGGCCGCTCCGGGTATCTAGACGAGGCAGAGGATCTTGTTAACAATATGCCAATTGAACCAAATGCTAGTGTTTGGGGAGCTTTGCTTGGAGCCTACAGAGCTCATGGAAACACGGAGACAGGAAATCGTGTTGCAGAATGCCTTTTCAATTTGGAACCACAAAATGCAGGAACATATATCCTGATGTCACATCTGTATGCCATGGCTGGCAGGTGGTATGATCTGAAAAGGATGAAAATGATGATGAAAGAGAGGAGGGTAAATAAGCAGGCAAGATGTAGCTGGATTGAGATCAAGAATAGTGTTCATACATTTGTTGCAGGGGACAAATCGCACCCCCTGACGGAAAAGATCTATGTCATGCTTGATCGAGTGATGGTGCAGATAAAGCAGCTATGCTTCAGCACACAGACGAGCAAGATGGTGTAGACTTCATCCTGACGTGCCTTAGATGGTCAAATGAATGAACCAAGACATTGGTTTCACGAGGAAACCATGATATGTCTTCGAGGACATTGGTTCCATGAGGGAACCTTGATGTGTCCTAGAGAAGACATTGGTTCCATGAGGGAACCTCAATATTCCTTAGATATGTGTTCCACGAGGGAACCATAGGATGGCAAGAATGGACACAGTT
>SNQJ01S0218509.1:15305-27742 GCA_010110895.2 Picea sitchensis
GAACCTACTTGCTTTGAAGAATCCATTCAGAAGAAAGAATGGATGGACGACATGACAGAAGAATACAAGTCCATTATAAAGAATGATGTATGGGAAGTAGTCCCCAGACGAAAGAACAAAGATGTGGTATCTTCCAAATGGATATACAAAATAAAACATGCAGCAAACGGAAGTATTGAAAAACATAAGGCAAGATTTGTGGCCCGTGGTTTTTCTCAAAAGGAAGGTATTGACTATGAAGAAACATTTGCTCCTATAGCCAGATACACTTCTATCAGGACCATCATAGCTCTTGCAACCAAAATGAAGTGGAAGTTACACCAGATGGATGTGAAAACAGCTTTCTTAAATGGTGTTATTGAAGAAGAAGTGTATATAGAACAACCACAGGGGTTTGAAGTTGAAGATAGAAAGACTCATGTCTACAGGTTGAAGAAAGCTCTGTACGAGTTGAAAATCTCCTAGAACTTGGTATGGCAGAATTGATAGTTTCCTAACAAGCTTGGGCTTTACCAAGAGTAAAGTTGATCCTAACCTTTACTTCAAAGTTATGAATGATGAGCCAGTTATATTGCTACTATATGTGGATGATTTATTCTTGACAAGGGAAGAAAAGTTCATCACAGATTGCAGGAAGAAGCTCGCCACAGAGTTTGTGACGAAAGACCTAGGCCTGATGCATTATTTCTTAGGTCTTGAAGTTTGGCAGAGCCCAGAAAAGATCTTCCTTAACCAAGGGAAGTATGCAGTTGAAATACTAAAGAGATTTGACATGTTGGAATGTAAAGCCATGAACACACCCATGGAAACGAATTTGAACCTCTTGGTTGATACTTCGTCAGAGTTGGTTGATGCTACTCTATACAGGCAGATTATTGGTTCGTTGATGTATCTGACAAATACCAGGCCAGATATATGCTATGCTCTGAACACCTTGAGTCAGTGTCTAGTGGAGCCTAGACGTGTTCACCTTGTAGCTGCAAAGCATGTGATGAGATGCCTTAAGGGTACGTTGGATTATGGCCTTTGTTATACCGGAGATCATGACTTCAGACTGTATGGTTATACTAATTCAGATTGGGCCGGAAGTGCTTCAGATAGAAAAAGCACTTCGGGATGTTGTTTCAGTTTGGGGTCAGCCATGACTTCCTGGTAAAGCAGGAAGCAATCCAGTATTGCTCTCAGCACGGCAGAAGCAGAGTACATTGCAACATATTCCGCCAGTTGTGAAGCCATGTGGCTTCGGAAGTTGTTGACAAGTCTGTTTGATCTGGAGATGGAAGCCACTGTGATTCTATGTGATAACCAGAGTTGTATAAAGATGACGGAGAACCCAGTGTTCCATGATAAATCGAAGCACATAGAGATCCGATATCACTACATTCGTGATATGGTGCAGAGGGGAGCTGTAAAGCTCCAATATGTTGGCATAGGTGAGAAGGTTACAGATGTGTTGACCAAGCCTCTATCTCGTGTGAAGTTATTCTAGTACTTTCTTGTTAATAACTTGTGGTGACAGTTGTCCTCTACACCATGTCTTGGCATGAATAGGTTCACTTCCTACCTTTTTCAAGTACAATGATTACTAGTTTGTTGCCATATTTTCCATTGAACCTTTCTTCCATAAAGACCACTTGGTATGGAAGATATTCCCAAGATTGACCGTTTCCACTATCTCAACTCCTACTATCACTCATTTGCTTCTTCAAATAGGCAAAGATATCCTTTAGACCGCACTAAATGTCCTGGAATTTCTTTTACCAAAACTACAGAACAGTAATAATTGACTCCTAGGCATCCTCAAAGGATAGAGATTGCATGGTTCAAATGGCCTAGTAGGGCCAGAATTACAGTTTCTACAATGGTATAGTGAAGAATTGGGCTCAAATATAGAAGAGATTTGTCATCTGCCACAGCTACTTCTTCAGCTTCCCCATTGGACTCTACTAATTTATCACCTAGGATTGAGCAAGATGACATCCTTTGACATTTAAGATACTCTAGAATAATTGGCGAAGATGATTAGTCTCTAACTGTTTCACAACTGTATTATTCTGCTTATTTTTTACAGAATTTATTTTTCTTATAGGCTGATATTGGAGATGCATTAAAAGTTCCCTAGCTATATCATGCATTATTAACTTCTAGTCCTCATGTAGTCATATATCTCAGACTTCAGAACAACTCCTCAAAGCCAAAGAGTAAGAGTATGACTCAGACTTAGAAAAAACTCATACATAAAACTTAGTAACTAAAAAACTCAAAAAATGCTTAAACATAGGCAAATGTATGTCAGTCTGTGAAAATGGTCAAACTCGGTCAAACTTGCTCAGTAACTTGGTCAAAATCAATCAAACTTGCCAATTCTTGAAGTGTTTTACCTGATTTGACTGAGTTTGGCACAAATTAACAGGCTCAACTCGTTCCAGGACCAAGCCGAGTAGACTTTCCAAGTACTCAGCAAACTCCACAAGTCTTGTTTCAATTTTGTATACATAAATGTTACTTCCTTTTTCTTTCCCTGTTTCTTTCTGCTATTCTTTACTTAAGATTGCCTGAGTTCCAAGCAAATCTCTCTGAGAATTCTGCCTAATCAGCAACCTTTCTCCATTTATAGCAAGAGGGCAATAAAATATTAATCGTCATATTGTTATTCAACCTCAGACATTACAAGCATAAATAGTAACAAAAAATAGTTGTTTTGCTTCCCAGTGCCCATTTTTATGTTCACCATATTAAAACTACCAAAAATACAGCCACGTCAGACAACAGTTCTGTTGACCAGAACAGACTTCAAACTAAGCCTTATGGTTTAAAATAGTTGATTTTTTTCTCAACGTTTATGCCATATGGTTTTAGATTGCTAAGCACTGAAAGTTTGTTATAAACATGTGTTTTATGAGGAATTTTAAATTATAGTTAAAATTATTATAAAGTTTTATGTTTTTAAAATGGTGCAATTTACTGTTTTTTCTTTCCCTATCTATTGGGCTTGATCAGTTGACCGTTTTTTTCCAAGGTCGACCATATTGAACATTGTGACTATGCAAGCATAACAAGTATACCATTCTTAGAATGAATAACTGGGTTGACCTGATGAGTTCTTTCTTATACAATTCAGTATAAAATAATTAAATTTGGTCCGCTCATAATTTCCTTTTAATTCAACAGAGCAACCATGGCCAGAAGGTTTTGATTCCAATTTGCACCAAATAGAGTTCACAAGTTCAAATCCAATGGAGTCATTTCACTTCCATACACACAGAGATACTAAGCCAGGAGTCATTTCACTTCCATACACACAGAGATACTGAGCCAGGATGCTAGTGAAATACGAAGGCGATCTCTCTTTTTTTTTACAATTATAATATCTTTGTCATCTCACAAGGCTGCCTGCCATACACACATTAAGTGCAAAGAAAATAACTCTTAAAAACCGTTCATTTCTTATTAATACTTTGATTAGAATCCTTGAATCTGATTACATTCAACTTCAATTTGGATTTCATTTTTTCGACATTTTTGAAAATTTAGTACTCTCAAGGCTGGCTGCCATGCATTCAGTGTAAAGAAACGAACTCTTAAAAAACAGTAACTTTTAATTAATTTTTTTACTGTATTCCTTCACTAATCTCTCATTAAATTCGATTTCATTTTTTTGAAAATTATACAATTTTAGTTATCCCAAGGCTGCGTCCGTGCATTCAGAACCGAACTCTTAATAACCAGTAATTTTTAAGTAACTTTTTTAATGTATCCCTTCATCAAAATTCTGAATAGATTCCACAATTTTTTTTAGTTTTTCACAATTATAAAATTTCAGTTTTCTCCCAGCGTTGCCTCCATACATTCAGAAACGAACTCTTAAACAGAGGAGTTTAATAGATGTTTCCAGTTGCCATGTGCAAACCGCATCTTTCAACATGGAATATTGCAATGACGCCAATATGTCTCACAACTCGTAGAAGCTATCCTTCATCTGGGATGTTGTTAATTGGGTATCTATTCCATCAAATTCGCCAGGACTTGCACCTGCCCTAACAGTGTGAAATGGCCCTCAAGACAACGCATCATGAGGAATGAACATGTCTACGGGATTTGAACCGAGTGCATTCCCCGCTTTACCAATCAACCCACAATGTCTCTTCCACCAAACACCCAGAACAACCAGCCGCAGTAAACAGTCTGACAAACAGCGGCCACGGGGGAAAACATGTTGGGGATTTGAACATAGTAGGAAATCACAATGGCCCCCTTTACTAACCAACCAAGCCCCGATGAGTTTTATTAAATTTGATTTTGTGTCAGGAAAAGAGGTCATATAGACAAGTAAGCCTCAAAGGATTTTAAAAGAAGGGCAGACAAGCAAAGAGCGCTTAAATAAAATGAAAATTAAGGAAATCTGTAAAAGAAAATAAATAAGTAAATACCTGCCAAGAAAAATGCAGCCGTTCAAAAGGAAGCACTGTCCGGTCCTTTTAAGCAGAATCCTTGACCTGAAATTCAAGCATGAAAACACATCAAGGAATTCACACGACCGAAACCGAAACAAAAAAACTGAGAATTCTAGTTATAAATAACAAATACGACCTTTTGCAGAAGAAAAGAACCCTGTGGAGACAGCAGGCCTCTCTGACACCCGCCCACCATAGCATGACCAGCTGTGCGAAGAATTCCTTCAATTTTTCGCCATTTCCTTCCATTGATGGAGCTTCCCGGAGCTCCAATGGATCCATTAAAGATGAAGATAGGATGAAGGGATTTTACAGCATCCGATTAATGTACGGAGGCTTTTGCTTTGGCCTGTAAATTGCAAAATTGAAAAATGCAGACTTTGGCGTCATGAGTTTAAAAGCAAAAACAATAAAAATATTCTGTTTCACCGGAACAAACCATTACCTGTAAATAACTTCTTACTCTGGCGCCGAGATGACGTATTGAGTACTGCGCGTTTTATGTTTTTTTAAAAAGAAAACATGTCAAAGTTTTAATTTTTGGTTTTTTTATATTTTTCGATCAATTTTATTTTAAATTCGATCATAAATTGTATTTTGGTTTTTTTTTTATTTTTCGATCAATTTTATTTTATTTTAAATTCGATCATAAATTGTATTTTGGTTTTTTTTTTTTATCAATTTTATTTTAAATTCGATCATAAATTGTATTTTGGGTTTTTTTTATTTTTCGATTAATTTTTTTTAGATTTTAATTATTTGAACTGTACAATCTTAATTTTCCAATGAATCCATTTATGTATTTAAAAAATAATTTAAACATTAAAATTGTAATTTTATTAAGACTTATAAAATTAAATTTCCTAAAATAAAAAAAAATAAAAAGATAAAAAGTTTAAAAATAGAACTTCCTTACAACCAAGTTGTATTAGTGCATTTAAATTAATAAAATTAACATATTGATTAACTTTATAATCGATATATTTATTATTAGAATAATAGTATTAAGTACATGTATAAATTAAAATTTAGTTTTAAAGGTTAAAATAATGAATTGGATCGTAGCTTAATGTAGGTTGTCAACGAGAAGGTTATAGGTCATAAGTTTATGGATTATTAGTAGTTTGTGGTAAGCGGCCCTCCATCTAAATATTTGAAGAAAGAGTAAATATTTGAAGAAAGAGGAGGGGATCTTATAAGGTTTTCTTTGAAAAAAAGGAAGGTTATTCTATGTTTTTCAATTTTAAAGCATGAAGAGGTTGGATCCATTGGTGAGGACTTAGGAGTTTTTCCCTAGTGTGCAAAATTCAATTTGCATAGGGGTTTTCCCTGGAGTCATAAGACCACTTTAAGGTAGTGATTGAACATGTGATTGCACCTAGAGTGACTGTATTAAATGATCTCATGAAACATGCACGCATGAGTGGACAAAAGCCCACCATGTGTCATTTTATTATAACTCAGAGGGGTTGGTGAAAAGTAAGGAGTTTTTCGTTTTTTTCCAAGGAAAACCTCGCAAGGAAATCTAAGGGATGCTTCCCCACATTCATGGATGGAATCCCAAGTAAACCCATGTACATAGACTAATGCACCTAACTTGAGGAGATTCGAACTTAGAACTTGCTTGCACAAAACTAGATAAATGCCCAACAACATTGATGACAACCAATTGAGATAAACCCTTGGAGCAAGAAGTTTGCACTAGTGGGCAAGGTTTTCTCGTGTGGACTTTTCCATAGAGCCATGAGTCACCTCGAGGAAGTGGTGAGACATGTAGTTGCACCTTGTGAGGTTATATTAAATGACATTATGACATGTGCACACATAAGTGGATCAAAGGTCACCCCCATGTCTAAAAATTTTAGATCAAAGCCCACCACCATGTCCTTCAAAATTTTAAATCAAAGCCCACTCCCATGTCCTTCAAAATTTTAAATCAAAGCCCACCCCCATGTCCTTTAATTTAAAAAGTCCAAGGGTTAGCTCAATCAGTGGATCCATCTACCCAAAGCATGTTGGTCACAAGTTCAAATCCAAACGAGTCCCTTAGGGTTACCAACTGCAATTCTCATTGGCAGTTGAGTGTTGGGTATGTGTTATATTCTTTGCACGACTAGCTAGGCTCCCTCTTCGAGGGTTCGGGGCAGCGCCCCTGAGAAAAAAAAAATTGCCTCGTTTTTCGTGTTTGAGCATTTTTCGGCATATGGTTTTTGCCGATGGTTTTCTATTTTCGGTTAAGGAATTAGAGTTGTTGACTAATCCAGGTCATTGGGTTAGGGTTTTGGATGTCGTTGGCTCCTATATATATATTGTATTGTAAACAATGTATCACGATGAATGAATATAGAATATGTTGGTTTTCCCGGTTTTGGTTTCCAGGGGAAAAATCTTTGTGTAATGTGTGTATTTGCCATTGTATTTTTTTGTCCTTTTATTGAAAATTTGTTTGCAGTAAAATATTGTACAAGGTTAAAATCTACATTTGGCATCAAACCTTTGTTGGCTTCAGGGGGACGCCTTTGTGGTCAAGGGTTTGGCTCGGGATGTGATATGCCTTGTTACAATGGGAGATCTATAGTATTGATTTTTCAGGTGAAAAGAAATTGTGAGCAGTTCGAAAATGGAGATCGAGAAGTTTAATGGGAAATTTTTTGAGTTGTGGAAGCTCAAGATGGAAAATTTGTTGGTGGACAGAGATCAGCGGATGATTGGAAAAAGTTAGATCAGAAGGTAAAGAGCACAATCTGATTGTGTCTCTCAGATTTAGTATTACTGAATGTGTCAGAGGAAGCTACAACCAAAGATTTATGGGATAAGTTGGGGAAGTTGTATCAGTCTAAGTCCCTAGTAAATAAAATTTTCCTGAGAAATAAGTTGTATAACTTAAGGATGAGAGATGGAGACTCAGTGGCAGAGCATTTGAACGCCTTCAATATTGTGGTAAGTCAACTAGTATCTCTTGAGATTAAAATTTCAGATGAAGATAAGTGTATTAGTTTATTGTGCTCTTTACCAAACTCGTGGGATAGTCTGGTTGTGGCCATAGGTAGTAATACAACTGCCTTGAAGTTTGATGAAGTGGTCGCATCCTTGTTGTCGGAGGAGATGAGACGAAAGAACATGGAAGGACAGAGCATAGTTGCATTATTTGCAAGAGGACGCTCACAGGAAAGAAATAGATCTAAGTCCTCAAGTGGGAGATCTAAGTCTAAGGGAATATCTAAGTCTCCCGGAAAGCTTGTAAATGTATGCTGGAAATGTGGAAAAGAAGGGCACTACAAGAAGCAGTGTAGATCCAAAGTTGAGAAAAAAAAAAGGGATCTAAAGAATCTCCTTCTACAAAAGAAAAGACCTCCAAGGAAGAAGGAGGGGATGTGTACTTGGCTTCTTCAAGCACACATGCAGATCATGAGGCATGGTTGGTTGACTCAAGTGCATCCTTTCATATGACTCCCCACAGGGAGTGGTTATGTGAATATGAAAGGTATGATGGAGGTAATGTTTTCCTAGGTGATGACTCGACAACCAGAATCATAGGTCAAGGAAAAGTCAAGTTGAGGCTCATAGATGGAAGGATTAGAACACTACCAGGTGTTCTGCACATCCTAGGATTGGCCAGAAATTTGATTTTTGTAAGAAAAATGGACAATGTAGGGGTAAAAACAATATTTGAAAAGGAATCTTGCAGGATGGTTCGAGGAGAAATGGTGTTGTTGAAGGGAGTTTGGTTTGGAATTATGTATAAGCTGCAAGGAAGCACTATTAGTGATGGGTGTAATAGTTCTATTGTTCCTGGTATTGGAGTTGAAGAAGAAAGAAATCCTACAGTATCTAGAGAAAAGGTTATGTTGTGGCATCAAAGACCGAGGCATATCAAAGAGAAGGGTCTTCGATTACTACATTGTAAAGGTATGGTTGAAGGCATGTCTAACTTCTCTCTGGATTTTGATTTATGTGAACATTTTGTATACGAGAAGCAGAATTGGGTAAGATTCCCCTCTGATGCAATGAGGGCAGAAGGAATTTTACAAATAGTTCACAGTGATGTGTTTGGACTTGTGTCGGTTCCATCATTGGGAAAATCTGTGTACTATGTTTCATTTATAGATGACTTCTCGAGGAATACTTGGATATATTTCCTCAAGAAGAAATATGAAGTATCTGACACATTTAAAGAGTTTAGGGCTCTTGTTGAGAATCAAACAGAGAAAATAATTAAGGTGTTGAGGACAGATAACTGAAACCCCAAACTGAACTGCGCCCTCATCCAATAACTGAAACCCCAAACTGAACTACGCCCTCCTGGAAGACTGCAAAGACCCAATAATTCGGCCTCCTTGCTAGGAGCCTCCAAATTCTATGTAACTTGTTGGAAATGTAGATCGGGGCTAGAGAAACCCCCTATTGAAGTCGTCTACTGAATACTGAAGATCTGCTCCTCCAACTAGCTAAACCCCCTTCTGTAGTGCGCCCTCCTAGATGACTGTCAACAATTCGGTCTCACTGCTAGGAACCTCCAAATGATATGAAACTTGCTGAGAATGTAGATCGGGGCAAGACAAACCCCTTGGTGAAGTCTCCAGCTGAATAATGAAGATATGCTCCTCCAAACTAGCTATATCTCTTTCCACAGTGCGCCCTCCTTCTCTCCAACTCTTGCCAAGCTCCAATAAATCAAATGGCAAGTAAACCTCGCTCTAAATATGTTAGGAATGATGGTTGAGGCCCTACAGAAAAAACCTAGATGCCCAATAATCCAAAAACCTCCTCTATCTCCTGGATCAAACTCTTCTTCTTTCAATAGTGCACCCTCCTTGCTGAAAACCCCCAAGGTTGCGCCCTGTTCCTTCCTTGACTGATTGATGGTACTTGTAGCTACCATAGAATGGTGTGGGTGGAGTATTGCATCCCCAAGACCAAGCTTGGATCGACAGAGGTTGGATCTTTCACCATCGAGTTGATCTCTAGGGTTTGTAGTTTCAAAACCCTCAAAATTGTTTGTGCTCAAGAGCCCAAATGCAAAATGTAATAATAATCCAAAGTGAATGAGAAGTGTGCCCTTCCTTTCTTTTATACTCCAATTATATTTCTCTGTTGAGTTAGTTAACCCCTAGGGTTAACTTCTAGCTTTTCCTCACATGCTCTTTTCTTTCCTTTAGTTACCTTTTCTTCCCAAAGTCAACTCGATAATATAACGTTGTGCTTAGGTAATGGCTTTTGGTTGACTTTGTCCCCATAATGCATGAGACTATAGTCTAGTGGGGACAACTAGACCACTGAGTCTCTCCAACCCTCTTCATCAAGAGGTGGGGGACATTACAGTCTTCCCTGCTAGAAATTGCTTGCCCACAAGCAATTATGAACTTGTCTCCCGTAGCATATGTTCACCTTCCCAAGTAGCATCCTTAATAGGTAAATTCTTCCACTTGACCAAATATTCCTTAATGCTCCTCTTCCTTAATCTCTTTTCAAGGAATTCTAATCTCTTATGGTACCAATATCAATTTCCCTTCTTCAACCAAGGGTGGCAGTTCCTCAATAGGAATGATGTACTTGCCTATGGCTCTCTTCAAGCATGACACATGGAAAACATTGTGTATTTTGTTGCCCTGTGGTAGATCAAGCTCATATTCCACGACCCCTACCTTCATATTGACCTTGTATGGTCCAAAGAAGCGAGGTTGGATCTTTTCTCTGACACTTCTCTTAATGGATGCTTGTCTGTATGGTTGAAGCCTCAAGTAAACCAAATCACCAACCTCAAATGTGCGCTCCACCCTATGCTTGTCTGCCTAAACCTTTTGCTGATTTTGTGCCCTTTGTAGGTGGTCCTTAAGTTCTATGAGTATATATTTACTCTATTGAATCCAATCCTAAACCATGGGAGCCCTGATGTCACGAAAGACAATCTCCACAAAGGAGAGGGGATCATAATTGTATAAGGCTTTGAACAATGGCATACCAATAGACATATGATGGGTGGTGTTGTAGCAATATTCCCCCAAATGAAGCCACTTAACCCATGCCTTATGCTGCCATGACACATAATTACGGAGATAGCCTTCTACCCACTTGTTGACTATCTATGTTTGGCCATCGGTTTGAGGATGATAGTTGGTGCTAGGGGTTAAGGCCGTACCTACCAACTTGAATAGTTCTTGCCAAAAGGTGATCATGAACCTACTGTCCCTGTCACTCACAATGGTTTTGGGTAGACCATGTAATCTGAAAACCTCCCTGAAGGACAAATCTGTGAGCTGGGTTGCACTGTAGTCTATGCCAATGGCGAAAAAATGTGCAAACTTGGTTAACCTGTCTACCACCACAAAAATGCAATCTTTGCCCTGTGCTTTGGGCAATCCCGTGATGAAATCCATAGATATGCTTTCCCATTTGTGCTCAGGGATGGGTAGTGGTTGAAGTAATCCTGTTGGATGAGTGTGTTCATCCTTTTTTACTTGACAAGTGGTGAATTCCTTGATGTGGCGCATCACATCTTTCTTCAAACCTTTCCAAGCGAATCTTTCCTTTATTTGTCTGTATGTCTTGATGAACCCTTGATGTCCTGCCACTGGTGAATCATGGCATGCTTGTAGCACCTTGGCTTTAAAGTTTGACTCGAGAACCAAAAATATTTGGACCTTGTAATATATGATGTCATCCATAATTCTGAAGTTGTCATCTTGTACCTGTCCATCCATCAATTCACATGCAAATTGGTTCTTTGAGTATTCCACCAAAAGGTGGGCCTTCTAGTCAACTGAGATGTCGATCATAGCATAAACTGGTGGTCTTCTAGATAAGGCATCTACCACCACATTATTCTTCACTTTGACAACCTCAATGTCAAAGTCATAAGCATGTATCTTGCTAACCTACTTTTGTTGCCTCTCATTCAAGTCCTTTTGATCCAAAAAGTACTTGAGACTGTTGTGATTTGTCCTCACTACAAATTTCGCTCCCACCAAATATTGCATGAACTTAGCCAATGCATGCATGATGGCTAGCATCTCTTTGTCATAGATGGTGTAGAGAAGCTCAGGACCCCTCAGTTTTCAACTTTCATAGACAATAGGGTGCCTATTCTGTATAAGCAATGCCCTCCCCTGAGGCATCACACTCCACTGTAAAGGGTTGTCCGAAATCTAGTAGAGTCAATATCGGGCACGAACTCATCACCTTGTTCATTTCTTCAAAGGTCAATTGTGCTTTTGGACTCCACTTGAATGCTCCCTTCCTGGTCAAATCGGTCAAAGGTGCGCAAATTTGAGAGAAGCCTTTGACAACCCTCCTGTAATAGCAACAAATGCCAAGAAACCCCTTCAATTCTATGAGGGTCTTAGGTGTGGGCTAGTCAAGTGTAGCTTGTATCTTCTCTTGGTGTACTTGTACCCCTTTCACCCCAATGATGTGTCCCAAATAAAGGACCTTTGTCATTCCAAATTCACATTTGGATTCCTTAGCATACAAAGATTTCCCTTCCACGATAGCCATAATATGTTCTACATGTTGAAGATGCTCCTCCCAAGTTTTGTCATAGATCAATAAGTCATCAAAGAATACTAAGAGGAACTTCATTAATTGCTTGTTGAAGACATGGTTCATGCAAGATTGGAAGGTGGTTGGCGCATTAGTCAACCCAAAAGACATCACTAAGAACTCATAGTGACGGTATTAACATCTGAAAGCAATCTTGGGTACATCTTTCTCCCTCATCTTTATCTGATGATAGCCAGAGCGCAAGTCAATCTTTGTGAAATATACAGCCTCATGAAGCTCATACAATAGCTCATCAATCCTAGGGATGGGATATATGTTCTTGATTGTCTTCTTATTCAAGGCCCTGTAATCAATGCACATGCGCATGGTTCCATCCTTCTTTTTCACTAACACTACTGAAGATGCAAAGGGACTGGAACTTGGTCAAATGTGGCCCATGTCTAACCATTCTTTAATATCCTTCTCGATCTCATCTTCGTATTT
>SNQJ01S0218511.1:0-15295 GCA_010110895.2 Picea sitchensis
CCAAACCATTTACATCAATGACATATGATCCAACAATCTCCCAAGTAATCAAACCATTGGCATCAATGACAAACCATTGGCATCAATGACAACATGATCCAACATGAGCATCATCCAATATTCCGCTTTGATGTAGCTTCAAGGGATGCCCTTAGTCCAATCGGGGTCTTGATGTTCTGGCTTGAGGAATTTCTGACAAAGCTTCCTGTCGACGATCACCCTCTTGAAGTATTTTTCTCCAGCTACAGGGAGGCATGTAGCTTCTGCTATGGTGGCCTCTGTAATTGTCAACTTCATGTCTTCAAACTACACACTTTCTCCATCATATGTCTGTGCACAAGCAAGAGAGACTCCTTCATGATGGCCTTTAAAATTTTCCAAAAATGGCACCCAACCGACCTATTCATATTTTTCCTTGCAAGCTTGATATTTTGATGTTTCCTTGTATAATTGAAATATGGGCTTATGCCTGTCGACCCGCATGCTAACTTAAAATGATTATTTAGGGCGTATGAGGTACAGAAAGATGATCGAGGTTTGAGTACCGGATAGACGCATACTGTGATGGAGTACCGGATAGACGCAGACTGTGATGGAGTACCAGATGGGGAAAAATATGCAAAGATATGAAGGCACATGATCATAGTATGATAGTAAAATGGTAAATAACACTCATCTGGATGGAAGAGCCATCCAGAGGAGAATTTATAGATGGATATTTGGTTTACAATGGTCATGTCGGTGGTAATGATGACACGGTAAGGCAGGTCGAATCCACTAACGACTTACAGACTTGTCATCAGACCATATTCACGGGAGTGCTAGATAATGATGACAAGGGATGTGATCGTTATGATCGAGACTCGTGAGTGTGAAATAGGTTGATGTCATCGTGATCATTGTTTGATATGCATAAAGATATGGCTCGAGTCATTCATATGGCACGTTAGTGAATCATGGGATTATGAGATTTATTTACTGGATAGACAGAAAGGCATGAATTTGATCGTGTGAGAGACATAATGACCTCGTACTCTCAACATTTTGGGAAGTAGGGGTGTTTTCTTCATACGGGAATGTAGACGAGGATTTTACAGAAGTTCGTGGGAGGGAGTGTGTCATGATTCAAGAGTAAGCATATGTTTAATGCATATCAGTCTAATTTCTTTAATAAAACAAAAAAAATGTTGAATCTGTATGTCCTAGTACTAAAATCGAGCAGCAACTTGGAAATGTGATTAGAGCTACCAATCACCTTATTACCAGCACTGTATCACCTGAGTACCGGATCACCTGAATGCAGAGTTATGGTCAGTACCAAAATAACGCAGGGTTCCTTCTTTAGTACCAAATGAGTGCAAAAATGACCATTAGTGCTGGATGGGCACAACAAGCTGGTTCAATACCAAAATAACACAAGGTTCCTTTTTTAGTACTGGATGAGAACAGCGAGATGGTTGAGTACTGGAATAGCACAACAATGACCATTGGTACTGGATAAACATAGAGGCAATCATTGGTACCGGATAAGCACAGAGGTGAACATTGTATTTTGGTGCTTGAAGAGATTTTGACACAGTATCTGGTGGCAGTACCTTGTAGAAGTAGTTGGTGTTCTGTGATCCGATTCAACTGAAAAACCATGTAGATGGAACAAATACCAACACCTAGGAATTCTGAGTTTGCATTGGAATAATGCAAAAGGAATTTGGTGGCTGGACTCCAGGTTATGTGACAAGAGGGTATTCTGGAATTGGATGACCAGTTGTTTGAGATTTTTTAGAACCCTCCTCTTTTGGAACTAGGCTGATCACTACTCATGTTGGCACTTCCTTTTTATTACAAAAATAATAATAATAATCCTAAATACTAATTTTCTGTGGATTTTTATCGAGCCCAGATTAGTTAATGCTCATTGGTATTTTCAACTTTAAAGAGTCTGAAAAACTTAAAGAAAACTCTTTATACCGTCCTGTGGATTTTTCTCGAGCCCGGGCCAATTCCTGCTCGCCGGTGTTTTCAATTTTAAAAAGTCTGAAAAACTTAAAGAAAACTCTATATACTGTCTCGTGGATTTTTCTCGATCCCAGGCCAGTTCCTGCTCCCTGGTGTTTTCATTTTTAAAAAGTCTGAAAAACTTAAAGAAGACTCCTTCTGGTAAATGTCCTCCTCATTCATTTATCTACATGAGAACACAACCAACTTTTTGTTTTTGTTAGTTATATCAGAAAAATAAAAGAGAAGTTCTATCTAATGACATACCTATATACATAGCTAAATTAATTCATGCAATTGAACTTACTGTGGTCGGTCAATAGGAGAAGAAACCCTCTTGCTTATCAGTTGCATTTCGGAACTCTGAAGAACATTTTTGACAAAATCCTCTTTTGATAGAGGCTTATGATAAACCTTTAGTCAATGCCCATTTACGAAAAAGGGAGTCTGATTTTCATCAATGGTCTTTATCCTTACTGAACCATTGTCATAAACTGTATCAACCACATAGGGCCCCAACCATCTAGTAGACAATTTACCTTTAAAACTTTTGAATCTACTATTATATAGGAGGGCCCAATCACCTGACTGAAAGGACTTCTTTTTGATGTACTTTTCATGCCATTTGGTCCTTTTCTCTTGTATAAGGGTGGTTCTTTGTAGAGCATCTTTTCCAAGCTCATTTAATTGTAATAGCCTCTATTTTTTAGCTTCGTTCAAATCCATCCCTAATTGTATGGCAATTTTGAAGGTTTTTACTTGAAACTCTATGGGAGTACCTGCTACCCATACACCAACTCATAAGGTGTATGGCCTGTTGTATTTCTCTAAGCTATCCTATAGGCCCATAAGGCCTCAGGAAACCTATCAACCCAGTCTTTGTGATGCAATTGAACAGTCTTGGTGAGGATAGGCTCTATCACCTTGTTGGTTGATTCCACTTGGTCGTTTGCTTGGGGGTGATAGGGTGAACATTTTCTGTGTTTGATTCTGTAGTGTTCAGTAAGAGCCTTGACCAAATTTGAGGTGAATTATGTTCCTTGGTCAGTGACTATTTCCCGAGGTACACCGAAACAAGGGAAAATTTCTTCAAAGAGAAAGTCTACAACAGATTGTTCATTGGTTGAATACAAAGCCTTGGTTTCTACCCACTTCGTTACATAATCCATGTAGACTAAGATGTACTTTTTCCTGCAAGACATGGGGTTGATAGGTCCTACAAAATCCAAAGCCCATTTTTCAAAGGGTTTGATCACTACTTGGGCTTGGAGAGGCATTTCATCGACTATAGTAGGTTTTCCCATTCTTTGGCAATCATCGCAACTGGCCACATATTTCTTTGCATATTTAAAAATGGTTGGCCAATAATAGCCAGCCTGTAGAATCTTGTATGTTGTCCTTTTGTCAGCAAAATGGCCTCCACATGGGCCATCATGACAGGCTCTAAAAATATCCTGCATCTCATCCTCCCAAACACATCTTCTGATCACCAAGTCAGGTCTAGTTCGGTATAAGCAATCATCATGCCACATGTAATTGGCACTCAGCTTGACAATTCTTTGTTTCTCTCAGGAGGACATATTTGAGGTGGATTTCATATTACAAGATAGTTGGCTACATTTTCATACCAAGGGGTGTAAGTAGAAATAGCAAATAAAATCTCATCCAGAAAATCATCATCTATTGGAGTATTGTCACATGTATGAATAAGTCTAGACAAGAAATCAACAACTAAATTATCTCTTCCAGGCTTATAAATGATGGTGATATTGAATTCCTGTAGTAATAACAACCATCTAGTTACTCTAGAATTTGTAACAGGCTTGTTCATTAAAAATCTGATGGTTGAATGGTCAGTATGCACAAAGACTTCATATCCTGTTATATAGTGTCTAAACTTGTTAATGGCAGGTACTACTAACAAAAATTCTTTTTCCGTGACAGTGTAATTTACTTCAGCAGGTGAGATATTCTTGCTGAAAAAGTATATAGAATAAGGAATCTCTCCTTCCCTTTGTCCTAAAACAACCCCCAAAGCGGTATCTGAGGCATCTGTGCAAATATGGAAAGGAAGAGACCAGTTTGGTCCTCTCAAAACAGGGGCACTTGACAACTTTGTTTTCAATATTTCAAAGGAGATTTGGCATTGTTCATTCCAACAAAATTCAGCATCTTTTGTCAATAGTCTGAATAGGGGGGCAACTAGGTTTGTAAAGTTTTGAATGAACCTCTTATAGTAACCAGCATGCCCTAAGAAACTTCTGACTTCCTTCTGGGAACTAGGGATCTTGATTTGGGAAATAATGTCAATCTTGCCAGGGTCTACTCTTATTCCTGTACAGAAGATGTGGTGACTTAGAACAATTCCTTCAGTGAGCAACATTTTAGAATTTTCATGACTGATTGAAAGGTTGGTCTCTTTACACCTAACCAATACTTTCTCCAAATTGTCCAATGCCTGTTGGAAATCATCCTCGTACACTGTGAAGTCATCCATGTAGACTTCCACACAGTCATGGGTCAAATCAAAGAAATTGGCTAAGATGTCCCTTTGAAAGGTAGCAGGGGCATTACACAAACCAAAAGGAAGAACCCTATAGGCATAGGTCCTCCAGGGGTAGGTAAATGTGGTTTTCTCCTGATCTTTTGGTGAAATTTGGATTTGATTGTAACCACTAAACCCATCCAAGAAAGAAAAATACCTCTTCCCAGACAAAGTGTCCAAGACCTGATCTATGAAAGACAAGGGAAAGTAATCTCTATAGGTAGCCTTGTTTAATTCTCGGAAGTCCACACAAATCCTCCATTTCCCATTTTTCTTAGGTACAATAACTAATGGGAAGACCCACTTGCTATCTGATATAGGGTAAATGAAATTGGCTTGCAGGAGTTTCTGGAGTTCTTCTTTCACTATGTCTTTCAAGGTTGGATTCGTTCTTCTTTGGGGTTTCCTAACAAGTCTGATTTGATCATTAGTGTAAATATGATGCATACAGGTGTCTGGGTGGATCCCTTTCATGTCGAAGTAATCCCATGAAAAAGCATTAGATTTCCCTTGAATCATCTGTATCAACTTCTGTTGATGATCTGTTTCTAAGATATCATTGATATACAAAGATTTCCCATGATTGATTTCAATAGCCTGAACAACTGATTCTTTTCCTTCATCTATTTGTGAAACAATGGCTACTGTAGAGTTGGAGGGGTGCCAAATTTATTGGAATTCAAAGCTAAAGATATGTGTATATTTAGGAAAAGATTGAGGATATTCAATGCATGCTGAATCAACCAAGAATAGATTTAAAATTTGTTCTTCAGTTTTCTCTTGAACTCCTTTTACTTGTTCAAGTGTTAACAAGGGTTGAGTATAGTCCTCCTCCCCATAGGGATTCTCCAACTAGAGAGGAAATTCAGTGGCTGGTTGGGCAGGGGGAAAAAGGATAAGTTTTTGACTTTGAGTGACATTGGAAATTGTCATCTCTCCAGATCGACAACTAGTAAATGCATCAGCAGTGGCCAACCAAGGTCGACCGAGTACTACTAGATGTCCTGGTTTGGAGGATTTGGGAGGAATTACTAAGAAATCCACAGGGTATTCCCAAGAAGCCAAGGTAACTGTTATATCATCTAAACTTCCTGCTGGGGTGATGACTGATTTGTCTGCAAGCTCCAACAAATTTTTTGTTGGTCTTAGGTGATCTAGTTGCAGTTTTTCCATAATGTTTACTGACATAACATTTATTTTTGCCCATAGATCAATTAGTGTGTTTGGCAAAGAAACAACATAAATTTCTATGGTTACCACTGGATTTCCTGGATCACTATACTTGGATGGCATCTTTGTTATAAACTTTGATAACTGTCCAACCACTTGTATGACAGAAGGCTCCTTCCTCTTCCTCCCTGGATTTTTAATGAAAAGGTCCCTTACAAGTTTAGCATAAATAGGTATATCCTAGATGGCTTGTAGTAGGGGAATCTTCACACATTATATTTTCTAAGTTCAGTTTCTAAATTATTTCCCAGAGGTTCCTCAGATTTCTTCACAAGTAGCCTTTCTGGATAAGGATGAGTGTTTGTTTTCTCAGGTGTTTCTACTGCATGAGAATTGGGAGGAGGATTTTCTTGTTGTACATGGGTGTTTCTTTCTTCATTTAATGGATTAGCCATTTGTTCTTCTCTTTGAACTATTTGAATATCTATTTGTTCTTCTTCTTGATCTGTGTGATTATCTACTTGTTCTTCTTCTTGGATAACCACAACAAGATTTGTTTTATTTACAAACCTCCCTGATCTTAATTCAATTCAATTCAATGGAGTTGGGGTTATTACATAAGTGGGGATGGTTTGTACTTCAAGGTTTTGTACAGGTTGTGTAGGCCTGTTATTCAGATTAGGGATAGGTTGTGTAGGAATAGGGGTAGGTCGAGGAGGGTTTTGAATAGGTGCAACTTGCATTTGTTGCTGCATATTTGGATTCATATGTAGTGCAAGTTGTTGCTGCAATTGTGGAGGTGGAAGAAGAGCAGGAGGATTAAATCCTGGGAGCAACTGAGAAATATTTGAAGGGTATTGTGGGTAGGTGGGAAAATTTGCTGGTTGAAAGGTAACATTCCCATATGCATGACCTCTCCATCCTTGTTGCCAAGGTTAGATGCATGGATGTTGTGGTGAACATTGAGGATAAGACATGGGAGGTACCCATTGCTGTTGTGGATATTGTGTAGTTGGGTCTGCAAACATATTGAGATTTTGTTGTCTCGATGGTCTCTTAGGAGGGTAGGATGTTTCATGAGGTTCTCCTCCTCCCTTGAATATGGCTTTAAGTCCGGGTAAAGAAGGGAACTCGTTGGTAGGGTGATCCTCTATACAAAGGCCACATATTTCAATAACATTAAGGGGGAATTCCTTTTCAGGATGCTTTTTCCTACACCGGTGACAGAAAAATGCCAAAGCAACATTTTCTTCCTCTTGTTTCCTTTTAAGTTTTATGGTATCAAGTTGGGAATTGATGGTGTTTAGGATGTCTGTTTTGAATTTTTCTAATAAATTCCCCAATTCAATCCTAGTAACACCTCCTGATGCGGGTTTAACAATTCTGTTTGTAGGATCTCTTACACTTTTTCCAGTTTTGGTTTGACTGCGGAAGTATCTTTTACAATACTCTACTATGTCTGCAAATGGATTTTGATACACATCCCCAGAACTCATGACGTTTAGTACTTCAATGCAGTCATCCCTCACACACTTTAGGAAGTTAGTCCTAACTGTAGTTGTGTCTAATTCAAATTACTTAGTCTTTTGGTAGTTGTATAGGAACCTTTCTAGATAATCTTCAAAGCTTTTTTCCTTAGATTGCTGCATTTTAAATATGTCATTCCTAGCATCCCTAGGTCTACAATAATCTTGGTATTTCTAGAGGAAGTTCTCCTTCATACCATCCCAAGACAATATAGTGTGTTCTCCTAGGCTCATATACCACCTTAGTGCTGAATCTTTCAATGTAGATGGAAAGAGTTTTAATTTTTGTGCATTATCGGTGTAATTATAACTTCTACATAGTATATCAAATTCAAACATAAATGAATCAGGATCTTCTATTGACATGCCATGGAAGTGAGGTAGTGAGGACAATGGAATGTTCTTCATGGTAATGTCTCTGGCAATGTCCAGTATGGGAATCCAAATGTCTCTGTTTCATTAGTTTCATTTCCTTCCTCTTCTGCCATATCTCCAAACCGTTTGTAGGGTGGTGGTGAAGCCTCGCCACTCAGTGATGGTTCAACCACTGGGTTGTTTGGTATATTTGGTTGTTCCAATGTCTTATGTGGTTCCCCAACAACAGATGCAACTTCCTGTATTACCACCTCTGTTTCTTTTCGAGCTTCGCCTTCTGATGGGGTCACCAGTGCTTCCCCTCTTGCCTGTTGTCTTATGCTTTCAATCTGAACAATGGCTTTAGATTTAGTGCCTTTGGTTGTTGTTTCAATTGTAGCCTTTGAGCTTTCTCCTCTGAGATTTTTTCCTGTATGAATTTTAGATGAATTAGTGTGTGGGGGGCGGGGGGGGTCGGTGGTTGTTGTTTGTTTTTCTATCTTTTCTAAAATTTTAGGAGCAATAAATCTACCTTTATTATCTCTATACCTACTCATAAAAGAAATTTCAATAAAAAACACAAATTTCTAACTATCAAAAGTAAGAGGACAGCCTGACTTTGGAGCAACCCCACCAAAGTGGATGCACAGGTTCTTACCTCTCGTCTTACCATCTTCTCTCCGCCCTCAGATTGTCCTCAAATCCAATCCAAACTCATCAAACCAATCAAAAAAATTCAAAAATGCTACCTATTATCGTTTACAACTCCCTGACAATGATGCCAAAATGTTGGTGTATACATATGTTCAATATATTACACTCATTTATGTGTCAATTCGGGATTTGTAATCAAAAGAGTTTTGACACTATATGTGCCGAAAACAGGTAACCTACCTATGTCTATAGTATATAGCTTAAGCAAGAAATAATTAATAACATAACACTCTGTTTTTAAGATTTCTGAATACTTCTCACAACTTCAAACTTAGAAGACAAAACTGATAATAAAACTTCTCAAGCAAAATAGTCAATCAAAGGATTCTTTCTTAGGTGACAAGTTTGTTCATTCCAGGCTTATGAATTAGAGAGATGAACTTAAGATCTTGTTTCCTGTAGTAATCAAAAGACAATGATTAACAATCAACTCCAGTCACTCTTGAAACATAAATCAATTATCACTTTGCTCTATTCAAGCAAACCTTCTTTAGTACAAGGAACAATTTAACATGACTGAGAGACTTTATTATGGAACATGAAGATGAGAGATAAAGTCCTCTGGTTCTTGTACATACTGAGAACACTACAATCATAAACTCAAAATCACATTTTCTTAACAATCCCACACTTCAAACAATTAAATGTCAACTTGCAATATTAGAAAAGGAAAATATATATTCGATCTAGTATCTGATTACTCACACCAATTTAGAAACAAATGATTTAATGTTGAACTCTTGAAATGGATTTGAAATCATTGACAAAACACTACTATGAAATATTCACACAATCACACAAAGCATATACAGGGAGGTTTACCTTAGTTGGGGGAGTGGGCCCTTGCCGAACCAACAAGGAACCTCTAAAAAGATAACAGACTAAAACGTTCTAATCATACTCAGGAATTTGCACAACAGATCATTTGTATTTCTTCAACTGGTAAATTGAATCAACATTTCATCATCTCGTACATAGAAACAATATGTACTATCTGGTTCTGACAACTTGCTTCATTACATTCCTTATTAATACACACGTTCTATCACCTATACAACATCCCTTATAAAGAAGGTGGGATGATACTATCAATATCTAAGGATAAGCATCAAACAGTTTTAAAAATATTATAATTGGTATTTACATCGAATATATAGGGATGGACTCCATCCTCATGACACGAAGTGCATGAGTGATGGAGTCTATCATGATTTGGAAAACTGATTTGGAGGCTTCGGTCCAACTGCCTTCTCGAAATCTCCATCGACATACTTGTTCAACATGTGAATTCTGGAAACAGGGGTTTGGTACCAGAATACACACAGTCGTGAATCTAAGTACCAGATTAGATGCACGGGTAGTACCAGAATAACACATGACTTGGTACCGTAATGGATGCGGAGTAGACAATACCGGATCAAAACTGCTTTGGGTACCAGAACACTAAGGTACCAGAATAAACTGTAGCTTGTAGTACCAGAATGCTGAGGTACCGGAATAGACTGTAGCTTGTAGTACCAGAATGATGAGGTACCATAATAGACTGCTTAGGAGTCAAACAATTAGGATTATACAAAATCAAATATTTTAATTGAATTAACTCAAGAAAATTAAACAAAACATGCCTTAATCATAAGTTACCTCTTATGTACATGAACAAGGTCATCAAGTATGTTTATGGAGGAAACAATCAAGTATAGGCTTATAACATAGGCAAAATAGGCTCGGATACATGGTAATATAAGGTATTATAAGTGTCAAAATGGAGACTCAACAAAGTTGACTAGTAAAGTGAGTAAAACTAGGAGTTAATCATGGGTTAATTTGTTGCAATAAGAAAATAATTAAAAATAAATTAGTTGCAACTAGAAGTGGATAATTTACTATCTGTAGCAAAGTGGGTTAGAAGTGGACAAGTGGTTATAGGTGGGTTATCCCTAAAAGAAGGAAAGTGGGTTAAGTTGGTCAGAAGGTAACCCCTTGAGGAAGCTACATGGAAGTATAAATAAGAGAGCAAGGCTCTCCTATTAGCACCTATTGAACACATTGAATATTTATTATTGTGTAAGGTTTATTGCAGGTACTCATTGATATATTTGAAGTTGCACAAGTGTAAGGTAGAACGAGGGGTTGACAGAGAAAGTTTTGGAATTACAAAAAATACTGAAAAAACCCTAGTTTTTGAGGTGTACGAGGGTTGCAGTGGATTAGGGTGAATATGTACATGGGCTAACAGTATATTAGGGCATGTACATGAAAGAAAATCCCTAGAAACTTGAGAATATGAAGATGTCGGGTCTCTAGAGTCTGAAATAAAGCTCCCAGGAAGGTCTACAGTGATCAGGTACGTCAAATCTATCTACTAGTTCAAAAGGTATGTCTTATTTCTATGAGTAGTTGGATTTTGTTGTATACATGAGAAATGGTTATGGAGGTTTGAGAATTTTCCCTAGAGGGATTAATGGCTCCATGGGACCTTCTATATAATTCATATCTACTGAAATATAGTGTTATTATAATCAATATTTATCATTGATATATCTTGTTAGTGTTGAGGCACATCTTGTATTTCTTGGCATATGGTTAAGGATTCTTGTAATACATAGTTGAGAGCTTGTATTTGTGAAGTGGTTGATGTATTGAGAGGCTGAATATGAAAGGGTTTAATGTCTAGTTCATGTGAGAGTTATTATACTTGTTCATGATTACACACACTTATATGGCAGATGATTAGAGAGAGATATAGATACTTTGGGTAAAGGATATGTATGAGGATGTATGCACAGGGTACAATTACAATCGTGATATAGTGACAGGTTGCAGGTTGATGTGAAAGAGGCTACAGAGGGTCAGAATTTTTTAGAAGAGAGAAAACCCTAGTTTTCAGAAGGCATATGCAGGCTGCATAACAGATAGGTCATGTACATATGTGGGCTGCATTATAGATACGACACGTACATACACATGTTGTAGAACAGAAAGGTCACGTATCTGTGGTTTTGGTTGGTACAGGCTCAATTGAGGTACGTGTTGATTACGGGAAAATGGTATAGGTTGGCTACAAGTCAGTGGTACAGGTTGGTACATGTTTACAGTGGTATATCTCACAGTGACAGTGTGGTAGTGGTTTCTTCATTTGGCACTTATATTTTAGGGCGGTAGGATGAGGCAAGGATAGGTGGTTGTAGCCACCTTCTGGTTGTAGTCGGAGAACATAGGGGGTTGTAGCCTCCCTTTGGTTGTAGCTTCCCTCAGGTTGTAGCCTGGAAATATAGGGCGTCAGAGCCTCCTTCCAGTTGTAGCTGGAGAACAAAGGAAGTTGGTGCTTCCAATGAATGTAATTCTTAAATACATATAAAAAAAAATGTTCCGTGGTTTTCTCCCGCATTGGGTTTCCATGTAAAAATACTGGTGTACTATGTATGTATATGATTGTTCATTTGTTCATGGTTTATTTACTCTGTACCTATAGGATGATAATGCTATATTGATCACAAATCTAAATATTACTTGTATATTGTGGTTAAAAATGATTAAATTGCTCTATTATTGATTCATCCCCCTTCTCAGTAATCCAACAATTGGTATCAGAGAGGGTTCCTTCATAAATCAGTTTAACCACTGAAAGGTAGATCATGGAGAGCAATAGTATGTATAAAAATGGAATACCACAATTTGATGGAAAGAACTATGCATTTTGGAGCAGAAGGATGAAAACATATATACAAGCACAGGGATTTGAGGTTTGACAATCAGTTGTAGATGGATACAAAGAACCATCAATTCCACCAACAAATGAAAATGGAAAGAAACTCAGTCTAAATAATTCAAAAGCCACAAATGCACTTATGAATGGTCTTTGTGATTCAATATATATCAAAGTTATACATTGTAGCTCTACTAAAGAGGTTTGGGACAAACTTAAAAATATTTATGAAGGAGATTCAAAAGTCAAAGCAACAAATCTTCAAACTTACAAAGGTCAATTCGAACGGTTAAAGATGAAGGAAGATGAGAATAGTGCAACTTACTTCTTACGAGTTGATAAACAATGAAGGAAATCATAGGATTGGGAGAATAAGTTTATGAATCTATAATTGTTCAAAAGGTACTAAGATCTCTTCCAATGAGATTTGATCATAAGATATCAACACTAGAAGAAAGAGCAAATCTAGACTCAATAAGCAGGGATGAACTACATAGAATCTTCACAGCCTTTGAAATGAGAACTAAACATGAAAATATAGGTATAAAAGAAGTAACATTCAAAGCATCGAAAAGGTCAAAGAAAAAGGGCAAGCAAAAGGAAAAAGAATATAGCAACAACAGTGACATCTCGGAAGATGATGAAGATGTGGCCAACTTTGTCAGAATATTGAAAAAAGGAACCAATGACAGATATAAAGGTAAGATTCCATTGATTTGTTTTAACTATGATGGTATTGGTCATTTTGCTAACAAATGTCATCACAAGAAAAATAAAATACATGAAGAGGATGATTCAAACAACAAACAAACATATAAAGGCAAAAGAACCAAAAAGAAAGTTTTCAAGAAAAGTTTTTGCACCAAAGAAGAATGCTCCTCATCGGACGAAGATGAAGTCAGTGAAAGTGAGACAGAAAGAGTTCTTTTCATGGAAATAGAAGATTTTGATAAATAAGACAATGAAGAGGAGTATGAAGAAGTAGAATTTGACTACAGAGAAGAACTGTTGAGTGCTATAGAAGTTATAAAAAGAGAAAAGAAGAAAAATAAGAATTTCTAGGAAGAACTAGACAAGAAAGAAGACATTCAAAATTCAAACTTTGAAGAACTAGAACAGATTATCACTAAATTAAAGGTCTAAATAGAAGAAGACAAAAGAATCGAAGAATCACTCAAAGAACAACTAGAAGAAAAAGACAAGATCATTGGAAATTTGGAAGCAGAGGTTGTTACATTGAGAAAATACCTTCAACAAAAGAATATGCATAACCGTTCAAAGGTTTTCGATAATATTATCAACAGTCAAAGGCCACATCATGATAGGTCCAGGCTAGGATACAATCAGACAGAAAGAGGTTCGATATCCAAAACAAGAGATAAAGAAACACAACTAAGAAGCTATGCAAATACAGTTAGAGGAGACAAGAAGTTTTACAAGGAAGAAGGTTGGTGCTTGTTTACAAGATGAGTCTTATCGTGAGGATTGGATTCCTCACATCTCAGTTGGATCTGAGATCAACAAGTTGGGTCTTGTTATGAGGGTTGGATTCCTCATTTCTCAGTTGGATCTGAGAACTACAAGATGGTTCTTGTATTAGAGAGATGGATCTCTCATACTCAGTTGAAGTTAAAGATATTAAATAATTGATTTTATTTGTATTCATTCAAGTTAAATAAATAAAAGAATGATATTTTATCTACTTCATACAGTTTGTGTTATACATGCTTATGAATAATTAATTGAACTACATATATCTTATTCAGTTAATTTAGTTAATCTATGAAAGTGTGAAAAGTAGCCAAAAGTTCCAGACACTGATTCACCCCACCCTCTTAGTGTTAGTGTGTGTTTCAACACTTGTACCACACACGTTTAAGGTGGGAGATAAGGTATGGTTGCATTTGCAGAAAGAGTGCCTCACATGACCCCATTGAAAGCTACACCCACTCCAATATGGGCCTTAAACCATCACCAAGGTTGTGGGTGAGAATGATTTTGAATTAAGTATTCCTCCTTTCCTTGGTTTGCACCCAATATTTAATGTGGAACTACTTTGACCATATTTTCCACCTCTCTTGGACACTTCAAAAGCGACCGAGCACTTGGACACCACAAAACGCAATCCTAACTGCATTGAACATGCGATAGTTCATCGGACCATGGACACCAAGACGAAGGGCACCCATTGTTGGAACATCAATCATTTATGGTTCACCACACATCTCTTGGGTTCAGTCGGTCAAGAGGTCGACCTACATCTGGATATAGTTGGTCGGGCGATTGACCAACACACCACACTAGTTGGTCGAATATTCGATGTACCTATCGGTTAGACATTGAACCAGTAGTCGAATATAGTCAAGTGGTGGATCGACCAACCTATCAATAGACTATGAGTTGGATGCGTAGGCAGTCGGGTTGAGTTAGAACAGATTTTGCAGAGCCAACTCTATCTGTCAACAATTACACATGAACAAGATCTTTTGGATTCTATCGAAAGTGGTTAGATATTGAGGTTATAAAAAGAGACCCCTTGGGTCATTGTCAATTATGTGAATTGAGATTGTGCAATAGATCATGCAAATCAAGATGTTCAACATGCACTGTGATGTTTTGATCATAGTGTGCTATGCTTAAGTATTGTAATGGTGTCTTTAGACACCACCCTCTTTTTTTGAAATGTTTTATTCCTCTTCAATTATATGTAGTATTATGTCCTTTGTTTCATATCATGTTCCACCATATTCCCCAACATGGTATCAGAGCCGATGGTTTGAAAACATCGACCTATTATCTGCAAACCTTAATGAGTCAAATCTGTTGTGTGATTGACTTTGGGTCAACGGTTTGTTGATTAGAACTTTGAAACAAATCAGTCTCTCTAGGTATCAAATATGGGTTTGAATATTGATCCTATTGTTATGAAGAGATCAAATTATGAAGTATGGGCACTAGATATGGAAACCCTACTGAAGAGTAAAGGACTATGGTAGTATACCAAGGTGTCAATTCCAGATACAACAGAGTATCAGGCCAAGTTTGTTGTTGATGGAAAGAAGGATGAGGTTGTGGGAGTCATCATGACCTACATCTTGTGAAATATTCATTTTAACCTCAGTGGAATCGACTTTCCTCATCAAGTCTGGAAGAAGTTGAAGACCTTGTTTGACCGAATCGACGAGAGCCATGTCATGCGGTTGGAGAAAGAGTTGATCTAGTCTCTTGATCCTCATTCCTTTAAGAGAATGGAGGAGTATTTGGTGCTGTTAGCATCGGAAGTCA
>SNQJ01S0218513.1:4910-15295 GCA_010110895.2 Picea sitchensis
CCATGTTCCTCAGAACAGTCGCCAGCCCTGAGACCTTAAATGGTTAAAATCGATGGGAACCTGGGATTGAGCGTTGCTTATGTGTCTTGGAGGTCCTAACCATTGCAGGGTAGGATGGAGGGGTAGTCAGTTTTACTTATTGTCGATTGATCATCGTTAACACATCCAGTCACTTGTTGAGTGTCTTATGTCATCTTGGTGTGTTCATCGTGGTTGCGTCTTATTTGACATCGAGCGGCGATGTAGAGTCGAATGTATTTATTTCCTTTGGACACACGCACACACACCTGTAACAAAAAAAAAATTGCACTTGTTATAAGAGGATTGTCGACGTAACGAGGAGGACGTTACAATTTTCACCATATTTTTTCTTTCTTGCAATATATATGTGTATTTCCTTGTTATATCTATGCTATATTTATGTCTACATGTCATTCTTAAAATAATCTAGATCATTGTACATGGTGTGTACTTATGTTCTGTTGTGATATTTTAAACATTCGTACATCACAATTCACTTGTCCCGAATAATGAATACATGCTCTCTATATATACCTATTCACACCTACACATGAGGCCCCTTTACTAGTAGGTTGGTACTATTATATATATACTTAGATATATCATGTACATTTAGCCCCATATATGCTCCCTCTTGGGGTCATATCATATAAATTTAACCCTATATATTCCCCCCTTAGGTCATAACATTTGAAATACACAAAGTGTTGTATGTGCTAGAGATATACTTCTATGAAGTGTAGAGGTGTGTAAGACATAGTTGCATCAAGTGCGTACATATGTTCATAAAAAAATCCTCCGTATAACCTGAAAAAATCCCTTGTAAAAAAGGGTTTTTTACTAGAAAATTTTTCCAAATAGAAATACATTACCAATATCAAATTGCTTCAATTCACAGTGCATAACTATTGGGAGTGCAAAGGTGTGCAAGTGCACAATGATAACTGGAACGAATTCCCCACATAGGTGTTGAAAATAAACAAGTGTTGGTTGTGTTAGTGATATACCTCTATGGAATTCATAGCTGCATAAGGCATAATTGTACCCATTGTTGACATATATTCATAGAAAAATCCTTTGGACAACTGGAACAAATCCCTTGTAAAAAATGATTTTAAGTAGGAAATTTAGCAAATATAAAGACACCATCAAGATCCAATTAATCAAGGAAAACTGCATGGCCAGTATTTACTAAAGTATATTTCCCACACATGAATTAACTTCAAAATATGACCAATCATAAATAGAAACCATTATCTAGCCCATACAAGAGTGGGTCATTTTCTTTGCACCAGTTTTAAATCCCTTACCTTCCATCGTAAAGCCAACCAAATCAACCTGCCATAAATGAATCATCCACATTGCAAATCACATGGCTTGGCACAATCTATGGTGAATAACTAATGCAAGTTCTAATGTGTGAAAGAACTACAATGTGGAGGTGTGGGAGGATTAATATCAATTCTACACATAATAATTGAAAACAAACAAAGTGTTTATTTTGCGAGGGAAACACCTGTACGAAGTACAAAATATATAGATGTGTAGAATTCAAACAAATTGTCAAAGAAAAAGGATCTTCATATAAGGAACAATGGATTGTACATCGAAATATCGACCATCTACTACATAGAAATCGTCCTTTTAGTTTGGATTCAATTTCCATATACTTCATCACTTTTTTATTTAATGCATTCCATGTCCCATTGAATTTTTGTTACTCTTCCATTCAATTTGGAAATGGATCGATAGATCATTTCTTGGTTTTTTTAGAAAACAAATATAGATGTATTGGAATCATTCAATATGAACTAGGATCGAGTTTCTTGCATGAACTGCATCAGATTCATGACATTCAAATATATCTTTCAAAAATGAAGTTGTATGCATCTTTAAGTGTAAATGTAAATGAAAATGAAGGACCACGATGGAGACATACATTTTTCATAAAATGACCAGCAAAAGAGTTAAATAAAAAAATCAAAGCAAAGTCCAATAAAACAGTGCCTGCACTATGCATAAAGCATACAATATTGAATGACAAAAACATAAAATAATTTCATCTTTCTATGAAACACAAATCAATATCACACACCATTTGTCAAAATAAAGGTAGTATATTAACACCCATGGCTTGTTCAACAAGTATTGAAAATACTTTACAAACATAAGTCACGAGAAAATTTGTATATTGCTTAAAGGATAATTGAAATAATATATTTCTCAATTCAAATAACTATATAATCAAAATTATGGCCATAAATTAAGCAAATTTACATCCAAGAGTTTTCATCTTTTATAATCTTGATCATATTCAATAGAAACAAATAAGCAATAAAATATATTCATTCTAAAAAAACATTACAACATGAAAACAATAATACCCAATGCACAAGATTATGACATACACTTATGTGCAAGTGTTGATGACATAGTTGTGTTGATTGCATAAGTGACAAGGAACCCAAGTGTACCAATGCCAAACCATATGTGGAATGAATTATCAGCGTAAGAGTTGAAAGTATGAATTCTTCGTACAAGGATTGAAAATAGAGTAGGAGTTCTCTTTGTGGAGCACAATCCTGTGAAGCACAAGGAAATATCACAATAACAAAATATTCCACACAACCTAAAAAAATGGTAAGTATAAAGGCATTTCATTACGAAACTTACAAATCACAAATAAATAAATAAACTCAAATTTATTCAAGACAAACCACTTGATGCATATTTACTAAAATGTATTTTCCATACACGAGAATAATCTCTGGAACATAAGTAATTGTAAATAGAAACCACTACGCATTGCATTGAAAAGTGGAACATTTACTTTGTATCGATTCTAAATCTATGTTATTTCCTACTAAATCCAAGAAAATCAATGCACCATAAATGAACCAACCATCCAAATTACTTATGTTTTCACAAATCATGTTATGAAACTATTCAAAATGTGTACCTATGGAAGAAAAACATCCCATGAGGATTAGTGTCATGTATCCTAATCAAAATGCTTGAAAATAGACCAAGTGTTTCCCATTCCTGTGAAAATACATGTGTGTCATGTGGAGGCACAAAAAAATATCTATGCCGACTATAGAGATATGGTCATAGAAAAATACTCCATAGAACCTGGAAAAAAAGATAAAGTAAAAGGGTGTTTGACCAAGAAATTTCGGAAATATAAATATAGATTCATCATAAACTTCATTAAGCCTCTTTTGGAATATGTGTGTTTACTAAAATGTCCTTTCCCCACATGAATTACATTCATAATATGCATAAATATAAATAGAAGGAACTAATCATCCCATAGAAAATAATGACATTTATTTGGTAGTAGTTCTAAATCGATTCCCTCTCCTTGTAACTATGACAAAATCAATGTGTTACAGATGACTAGGATATTGTGCAAATTATGTCTCTTATCACAATTCACAGTGTCAATGTGCAAAAGTACACGACCATAACTTGCATGAATATCCATAGGAGAATTAAACGTTATGATTTGATAGGGCATATATACAGTTAAATGTATATGATATGACCCCAAGTGAGGCGTATATGGGGATAAATGTACATGATATGTGTAAATACATATGTAATAGGGTCAGCCTAATAGTAAAGGGACCTCATGTGTAGGTGTGAATAGGTATATATACAGATCATGTATTCATTAGTGAGGAGGTGTGAATTGTGATATACAAATGAATTTGCTTATTTGGAGGAGGTTCTCCTACAGATGTTATTGTGTAACTCATTTATATTATCTATATTGGAGTTGTTATCCACTCTCGCATTGTTTGATCCAGGGTTATCTATGTGTCCATCCACCTTTTCCATTGAATAAACATTCCAAGCCTACGGTTTTTATAAACCATTATATTCATGCTTTTGATGGGGAATTGAATGTAACATCATCTTCATTTTCTACTTGTATACATCATGTAATGATTTCCTAGTGGTCTTGTATACATGCCTACAACATAGCATTAATGCAGTGAATCCGATTAGAACTTCTCACTTAAGCACGCTCAGGATAGAGTAGTACTGGGATGGGTGACCACTCGGGAAGTCTTACTATTTTACATGCCTATGAACTTTTATAAACTTATGCTAATCTATCCCACATGCATCATGGGAATTTTTCTCCTCTCACTCTCTCATATATAATTGAGGTGAAGGAGGCCCTTTAAGCATGTAATGGAGTGTGATCTAAAGATTGTTGCGAATGAAGTGTAGCCAACATCTCTTTTCTTCCAAAGATAAGCTACCCCATTCTACTAGTTTGTGTTCTATAGTGTTTTTCTCTCTTATTCATTAATAGAAGTTAGGTTTCACTATATTTCTATGTTTGTAGCAATATATTTGTCAGAGGTTGGTGGGAAGGTTACTGGGAAATGTACACCATCAATGAATCTACACCATTTGGAAGAGAATCCACTAGGGTGGCCTTTGTATATGCCCTTAAGGAGGATTTCTACCCTTTCAGTAGCTATGATGATCGGTACATAAAATGGATGACTTTGTGTCAGAAAAGAGAACATACAGTGACATAGTATGTAATAACATATTTAATACCTTGCGCTCAAAGATAGGTATCGAATTCTTTGAGTAACACTTGGTATTGAAGTACCACAGTGGTTTGCATAGGTACATCCAAAAAAATATATAGTTCATGGACATATCCTCAACAGAAGATTCTTATCGATATGCATTCAAAATCGACAAGAAATTCAATTAGCGGAGTAAGTGGGAATTTTGGTTTGAAAATACACCACAAAAAAAGCATGTAAAAGGAAACCCTAACTCACAGAACAAAGGACATATAAACAAGGAAGACCAACCTCAAGAGAGCCAATACAAGACGCAATAAAATAAGGGTAATGTGAATTTTAAGAAAGACACCAGAAAGTGGTGTGAGTTCCACAAAATCCCCTAGAACAACATCGATGAATGTTCATCGAAATAGTCATTGGTGGCCGAGATCAAAGAAAAAGAATCAAAAGTTGAATCATACTTTGATTCAGAGACCAACAATGGGAAATGAATCATCGATTTAGAAACCACTGCTACCATCATGACCACAACAATACAACCAAAAGAACAAGAGGATATTGAAGACGGGGAGTGCCTCTTCCAATTTCATATGTGGGTAAAGGGGACCCCACTACATTTCATTGTTGACATCGTGAGTTAGAAGAACTTGATATCAGACACATTTTTCAAGAGATTAAAGATAGAAACTATGCCACACCCCCAACCATACACCATAAAATGGTTGAGTCGGAGACGAGACATCTGTGTCAGCCAACAATGTCACCTTCCCTATGGAATCAACATCATGAAGGATGAGGTAGAATGTGATGTTTCCCCACTTGAAGTTTGTGATTTTATTTTAGGAAAACCATATATGTGGAAACGCCACGCTATCTATGAGTCGCATCCCTACAGTTTCATTTTTACTCTGGGAGGTCATGTCTATAGGGTACCAGAGGTATCTCCGACTACTACCACTGTATTGATCTTGGAAAAAAAAATCCTCAAAGTAATCTCTTAGACAAAAAAAAATTCCCTCTTCATGATCCAGTCATATGGTAAACATAATGTCATTGTGACCATTACAAACTTGTCCCAAGATGTTTCTATCCAACAAACGCAGGCTGAAAATATTGTATAGGAGAAAAAAGAGAATGAGATTCTTCTATATGTTCAACATAGCTCTATTGGCCATGACCCTTTTCAGGTGTGCTTGGGGTTCCAACCATTATCCCCCATTGATATAACTCTTCTTACTGCATCTTCACCAAAATATTCCTCCCACAATCATACCAAGGAAGACATTTAATTTAGATCTATTGAACGAATCCAATACCTCCAACAAGTTCATGACATCCTTCCATAGGAAAAGTGAAATTAGGATATCTACTTTAACAAGGAAAGCAAATCAGCAAGGTTCAGATTCAGTAGAAGTCTCCTCATCTCCCAAGGGAACTTGACGAAATGGGGACCATTTCTTCCTAAGGGAGGAGGAATGATCTAGGTGGATCTAGGTGGCCATCCACCTTTTCCACTGAATCAACATTTCAATCCTATGGTTTTGACAAACCATGATACTCACCCTTTTAATGGGGAATTGAATGTAATTCCATATTCATTTGTTACTTACAAACATCATGTAATGATTTCCCAGTGGTCTTATGTACATTCCTATAAAATAGAATTAATGCAATGAAACCCATTAGAACTCAACATTTAAGCGTGCTTAGGATAGAGTAGTACTAGAATAGGTTATCGCATGGGAAGTCCTACTGTTTTACATGCGTATGCAATTTTATAAGCTTATACTAATTTATCCCACATGCATCATGGGAATTGTTCTCATCTCACTCTCTCATATATAATTGAGGAAAATGAGGCCCTTTAAAAATGAAATGGAGTGTGATGTAAATCTTGTTGCGAAGTGTAGCCAACATATCTTTTTTTTCAGAGATAATTTACCCCATTCTGCCAGTTTGTGTTCTACAATGTTTTTCTCTCTTACTCATTAATAGAAGTTCGACTTCACTATATTTTTGTGTTTCTTGAAATATCTCTATGTATTTCCTTGTTATATATATGTTATATTTATGTCTGGATCATTGTTGTACAAGGTGTGTACTTATGTTCTGTTGTGATATTTTAAACATTTGTACATCACAATTCACATCTCCTCAATAATGAATACATGGTGTCTATATATACATTTTCACACCTACAGAGGAGGCCCCTTTACTAGTAGGTCATCCCTATTACATATATATTTAAACATATCATGTACATATATCCCCATATATGCTCCCCATTTGGGTCATATCATATAGATATAACCCTATATATGCCCCCCTTGGGTTTTATCATTAGAAATACACAAAGTGTTGGATGTGATAGAGATATAATTATGAGAAGTGAAGCGTTGTGCAATACATGGTTGCAGCGAGTGCAAACATATGTTCATAGAAAACTAATCCATATAACTTGAAAAATTCCCTTGTAAAAAAGGGATTTTTACTAGAAATTTTTTCCAAATATAAATACATTACCAAGCTTGAATTTCTTCAATTCACAGTGCATAACTATTGGAACTGCAACGGTGTGCAAATGCACAATGATAATTGTCATGAATTCCCCACATAAGTGTTGAAAATACACATGTTCTAGTTGTGATGGATATATACCTCTACAGAATGTGGAGGGCATAAGATATAATTGTACCCAGTGCTGACATACGTTCATAGAAAAAACCACTAGAAAACTGAAAAAAAATATCTTGTAAAAAAGACTTTTAAGGAGAAAATTTTGCAAACATAAATACACCATCGAGATCTAATTGTTCAAGGAAACATTCATGGCCCGTATTTAATAAAGTATTTTTCCCACACATGAATTACCTTTGAAATATGACCAATCGTAAATAGAAACCATTATCTAGCCCATACAAGAGCGGGGCATTTTCTTTGCACCAATTCTAAATCCCTTCCCTTCCCTTGTAAATATGACCAATTCAACCTGCCATAAATGACTCATCAACCTATAAAATCACATGGTTTGCCACAATCATGGTGAAGGACTAATGCAAGTTCCAACATGTGAAAGAATTGCAATGTGGGGGTGCAGGAGGATTACTATCAATTCTCCACATAAGAATTGAAGAAAAAAAAATGTTTATTTTACCATGGAAACACCTATACGAAGTACGAAAGATATAATTGTGTGGAATTCAAACAAATTGTCAAAAAAAAGGCTCTTCATATAATAAAAAGTGGATTGTACATGGAAATATTGACCATCGACTACATAGATATTATCTTTTTATTTTGGATGCATTTTCCATATACTCTAACACATTGTTTATTTAATGCATTCTATGTTCCATTGAATTTCCGTTATTCTTCCATTCAATTTGGAAATTGATCAATAGATCATTTCTTGGTTTGTTTAGAAAGCCAATATGGATGCATTGGAGTCATATCAATATGTACTAGGATCCAGTTTCTTGCATGAATTGCCTCAGATTCATGACATTCAAATATATATTTCAAAAATGAAGTTCTCTGCATCCTCATATGTAAATGTAAATGAAAATGAAGGACCACTATGAATACATACATTTTGCATACAATGACCAACAAAAGTGTTAAATAAAAAACCAAAGAAAATTCCAATAAAACAGTGCATGCACTATGGATAAAGCATACAATATTGAAAAAGAAACACATAAACTAATTGCACATGCCTATGAAACACAAATCAACATCGCACGACATTGGTCAAAATAAAGGTAGCAAATGAACACCATGGGCTTGTTCAACAAGTATTGCAAATAGTTTGCAAATGTAAGTCAAAGGAAATTTTTTCTAGTGCTTAAAGAATAATTGAACGAATCTATTTCTCAATTCAAATAACTATAAAATCAAAATTGTGGCTATAAATTAAGCGCATTTCCATCCAATATTTTTCATCTTTTCTAATCTTGATCCTATTCAGTAGAAACAAACAAGAAATAAATTATATTCATTCTAAAAAAACATTATATGTAAGGTAGCTACAGAGGTAATCGGGGGGCCCAGAGGGCCCATAGTGATAATAATGTAGGCCTTTCAATGTAAGGTGGACTAGGTCCACTATATTATTAAATAAGGCCTACTATGGTATTTAGATATAGTAAATGGGTAGTTAGATATAATAAATGTAAGAGGACTTCTTAGAAGGTTCTACTTCTAGAAGATTCATCCTCTAGAATGTACTTAGGTGATGGTAGGACTATATAAAGGGGTTCAAGCAATGTAATGGGACATGAAGGGAATTGTTGTATTGTGATCTGAATCTCTTTAGGAGGAATCACCCTTGAAGAGGATAGTGAACAGGAGAGGATCCCTTCCATAATAGGATCCATTGTATGGTGTTTCCCTACCTCAAAGGTTTTTATATAATAAAGTGGTGGTTTTCTATATGGTTTTATATATCTTGTGTGGTGGTTGTATTCAAATATATTTGGATCTATTGTGATATTTTTTATTCAATTATTTGGTTCATAACAAGTGGTATCAGAGCACTTTCCTTGGCAGACATTGTGGGCAAATATTGTTTTTTTTTGCAGATTTTTTTTTTCGGAGAAGAAAAAAGAGGGTCGTGATATTCTAGAAATTTTCAGTATATTTCTGTGAAAAAATTGAAGAAATAGGTTGTATATCTGATTTCCTCTCATAAAAACACCCAATTTTAAAAAAACAATTGTCCGAAACAGAGTCCAGGAAGTCAAGATATTGAAGTTTTAAAATCTTCAATTTTTTAGGGTTTTTTCCTCGTACGGTGGTACACTTTTTTTTTTATTTCTGTAGCATTTGAAGGCCGAATTTTCCCAAAACAATTACAGATATGAGTTCCTCTCACAATTTCACCCAATTTAAAAAAAAAATCAGCTAAAACAGAGTTCAAGAAGCAACATTATGAGTATTTTAAATTCATCAGTTTTTCAGGGTTTTTCCGGAAAACGCCACGATTTTCTGCAGTAATTTATTGTTCTATTTTTTGGGTTTTTTTGTGACAGCGGAGGTACTGTAGAGTTCATAAATTTTCATAGGGTGCTCATATGGTTATTTATTATCAAACCTTGAAAGAAATTCTATAGATTACTGAAGCATTCAAAGCCCAATTGTTTAACACATTGAATGATAGATTGGATGGCTTTGTAGATGGCGTCAATGATAGTTTTCATAGTATTAAAGAGTCTTTGGATAACATGCAAGAGATATTTCTTATGGAGGACCTTAGGGATGAAATAATCAATAAATATGTGCTTGGCATGATTTTGAGGCCGATTGCGATGATTGGTATATGGATAGTTGTTGTCTCTAGGATGACAACCACTTCCATATTTTATTTGATGACTCTACTCCACCTTCTGTAGAGAACATCAATGTCCCACATCAAGAACTAGTTAGTAGTGTCCATCCTGCATATTCTACAATGGTATTGTTCCTTCCAAATTCATCTTTGATCATCTCCCACTATGTGGATGTATATTCTTATTTGGATCCACATGATAGGTGTTGGTATTGGGAGCATCATTTTCAGTTCGTTATTGGTTGTCGATATCTTCCATGTGGGGTTCACATGAGAAATTGGACATGGGACCCTGGTTTACAATGGTCGTTGGACTACTTTAGCATGGTGGCTATCATTTCTCAATGGGACCCTGGTTCTCTAGTCTACTTCAACACTATGGTCCACACTTATCCATGGGACCCTGGTATATGGTTGTACATCAAGCGTTGAGGACAACTCTTTCATAAGGGGGATGGAATGTAAGGTAGCTAGAGAGG
>SNQJ01S0218517.1:0-15294 GCA_010110895.2 Picea sitchensis
TTGGACCAATGAAGGAGGTATAACATCAACCTTCTCTTTAGAGGGAGAATAATCTTTGGCTCGAGTGGTAAGTGTGATGTCACTTTGCTTTGAATCACCTGTACACATTAAGACATAATATGTAGTGGAGGGGGATGGTTGGTCATGAATGACCAATTGGGCCTATTGTTGAGAAGGGAAGGGTTGTGACAAAATGGTCGGAGTGGGTGGTTTTGGGGCCCCTTGAAGGAACTTAGTGACCTCGGCTCGTCGTGGATAATCCTTCGTGTAGTGATCATCACCACAGATAAGACAAGGGTATCGGGGTTTGCGTTTATCCCTATCGTCAATGGGCAGAGTTTTGGTTCTCTCTACTTGCAAAGTATTTTTGTCCTCCTTATTACTACCCTTTCCTTTTCTAGATTTGTTTTTACTGGCAGGGGTAGATTGAACATCATTTACCTCAGAATTCTTGTCGGTGGGAGGGGTAGGAGACGAATCATTTTGAACATTAGAAGAAGTGGGTTTGGGGTTATTTCTAGAGGTTGGAACAGAATGTGGTTGGGCATGGAAAGTGCCAATCACACCATCAACTGCATGAGAAGTAGTAGGAGTAGTTGAAGTGGCGGAAGTAGAAGGATGAGGCGCATTAGGGAGTAAGTCATAAAGAGTGCCTGTTTGTGAGTAAACAAGGTCAAGGTATTGAGCACGACTAATGGCCTGTTCTTCTGTGACAACTCCACCCATGGTGATGTCATGACCAATGTCACTCACAAATGATTTCATGAACCACTCTACCAGCAACTGATCGGGAAGTTCGAGTTTGATGAGACGTCGTCTTCGTTGTCACTCATGAATGTGATCAGAGATATGAGTGGCTTTGTTTTGCTTGAAATAACTCAAAATATCAGTCCCTCTTTCATAACGGATTGGTAACTGGTAGTGGGTGAGGAAAGCCATAGCTAGGGTGTTGAATTTGGTTAAGAAACCTCGTGGTAATTCTATATACCACTTCGCAGAAGAACCCATGAGAGTTCATTGAAAAGGGCGTAAACGAATAGAGTCATCCATCAAGGAGTTGGATGAGCACGAGAGGTGAAAAGTCATGACGTGATTGTTTGGGTCCTCTCCCACTTTTCCATTGAATTTAGGGATGTCAGACGGTATTTTGGCCGGTATAGCGGGCCATTAGGGAGAGTGATGGATCGGATCATTTAAAGTCCTCGACAGATCTGGGAGGTCGAAAGTGGCTAAGAAGGGTAACTGTTTATTCACATATGGGTACTGGTGGCTTTGGGGAGGGAGTCCCATCGGCAAACCAGTGGGACCATAAGCAGTCTACATATAATGCGAAGACCCAGGCAGATTCGGTGGTTGTTGTGGAGGAAAGTAGCTCATGGGATTGTATCCTTGAACAGGGACGTGGGATTGAGCATTCGAGCCCCAAATAGGATTGGACATACCTGGATATGGTTGGCCTATACTAGGGGGTATAATGGGTGTAGCCACAGGCTATTGCCCCCCGGTTGATTGAGGGTTATGTTGCATCAAATGGTTCCAATACTGGGCCAAGGATGGAGGTATGTTTTGTCCATAGGGTGGGGTCGGTGGGGGTTGTCCTCAAATCAGGGGTTGTGTTCCAATCCGGGGTTGTGTTCCAATTGGGATTTGGTTTCCAATTGGGGGTTTCCCTATAAGGGGTGGTTGAGTCAAACCTCCTTGGTGAAATTGTCCACTGACAAGAATATGGTAATTTGGTGTGAATGACAGAATGGTGCCACTAGGATCAGTGCCACCGATAGAGGACAGAGAAGGTCCTCTGAAAGTGGGTAGAGGAAGTGTCAGAATGAAACCAGGAGGGGAGTGCCCAGAACAAGAGGGACCACCAGGAGTTATGTATGTGATTTTCATAGGAATGGGAATAGAGGCATTCAATGCACGGTATCCGGGTGGAAGAATCGGGGTGACTCTGGGCAAAAATGATGTGCCAATAGGGTCTTGGCTAGCCATGGTAATCCTAGTTTGAATACTCATAGTATCTGTGTAATGGACTGTTTGTAAAGGGAGAGTCATGATGTGTTCGTCTTGCGGGGCTTCTGTACCAGGAAAATAATAAGCAATGGTAGATGATACTACATCTGGATTGGATGTTTCGGGTAGCTTAGGGAGACAATGATATCAATGCCTGCTCCTGAGCCAAAGAGGTCCCATCTAAAAATGTCGGTAGCCCAAAAAGGATCTTGACCCTCAGGTCCTAGGAAAGGCCCAGTTGGTGATCCAAAATACTGAACAACTAGTTCTCCGGAAGAATTCAGTCGTACAATACGTCTCTCGGAGTCGGGGTGAAGTCGAAATTCCTCTCGAGAATTGGAAATTCGAAATCGTTCTAGAGAGTCGGTTCTTTCCACTTGTGGGGTGGTGACGTCTTAGACTTCACTCTGTTGAGGAGAGACCTCTGGTGAGCTGGTAGGCAAGGGTTGAGAACCTTCCATATTTTCTTGGGGTAAGCCCTGCATTCTACATGAACGACATGGAGGGTCAATTGTGAATGAGTTAAAAACTTAAGAAGAAAATTCTATGGCCAACTTGGGTAAACAAACAGCATGTGCTAGTAAACAAAATATAGGAAACAACACCAAGCAAACAATACCTTCTAATTCTGAAGTCACTAGTTGGTGATGAAGTCCAATGTCGCAACAATGAGACGAGAAGGGGCTAGGCTAGGGTGGAAAAGTTACGTTGATGACCTACTTAACGGACTTATGCCCTAGTGCAAGCTCCCACACATAATCATGGGTATACCCTCCAAGGAGCCTGAGTGAGTTTGGCCAATGTCGATTCCAGGTACTGTGAAGACTTGGCCCTTCACAATCACCTTGTGTAAGACCCTAAGAAGATAGGCCACTAAGGTTACCACCAACAACAATAAAGCCTCGAGGGACAGTCGACATTCTAATCCACACGCAAGGGCAGGGTATCTATCCCAAAATCAAGTTGAGAGGCTTCCACTTATCATTGTGGGTATACCTTCAAGTGACCCTCGTAATACGTGCAATCTCTACACTGATATCAACAAAGCAGGGTGAGTAACTCTGTCAATATCAATGCGACCTCAGGTTTGACCCTTGTGTGAGAAGGGCTTCCCATGACAAAATGTTGCAAATGGAATTTGACACTCCTTAACACAAGATGCTATTATGTGTTTTGTGCTTTGGAGAGTGTATCTCTCTTCCTATTCCAAAGCTCTAGCCTAGCTAATGTTGGTGTAATAGAGTCCTAGAAAAGAGTTCCTAGTTAAATTTTAAAATTGCGCAATATTATTAAAGGATGTTGTTACTCAAAGGTGACAGAAATGAAACCGATGTTGTGTAAGACTCTGACCCAACAATTCATAGATAGGAACAGAAAATATCAATTATTCTTCGATGAATCTTATTTACAGGAGGGAAAGAGAAGTTTTCTGGAACAATCTTGAACTACGATATACAATCTTCTTTGAAACGCAATATCAACAAATCATGAACAATGCTAATTCTCTATTTGTTCTATTTCAATAATTGATTTCCAATATTTTCAAAATACAGATACTTTTAAAAAGAATTGTTTTTTTTACTTTTCAAAAAGAACCACACAATGGTGGTGGAACTAAGGAAAAGCAATAACTAATGACAAGCAACATACAAAACCCAAACCAATCTTTCAATGAAGACAAAAATGGCAAGAAGACAAGGCTAGTATTTTCAAATGCATGAGGACAATGATTTTCCAAGTAATGAGAAATTGAGAAAGATAATTCATCCCAACTCTTGAATCGATCACTGGCTCCCAACCAAACAAGCACTCAGATTCTAGGATCAGAGATTATATCCTTGCTAAGAAAAGGTCAACAGATGACAGTTGAGAAAAATAATGAAAAATAAGAGTCTTTGATTTCCGAAGACTGATTGTTCACAAAATCCGAAGTCAAGAAACAATCAATCAGTGGCCCAAGAAGTTTTCTTCAGACACACATACAAATCTGGGTATTTGAGCATACAAAAACCTTAATCCCAAAATTTTGCAAAATGGGTTCGCAGGTAAGCAATGGTGTATAGTGCGAGAATGGAGCATTCTCGCAAGCTATGCACAAGCAGAGTGTGAGAGGTTCACACTGGACTGCACAGTAGGGTGCGAACTCTAGTAGTTCTTGTAGGCAAAATAAGGGTTCAGTGCGAGAATGACTAAAACTAGGCAAAATTTGGAAAAATACAAAAATTTTGAAAGGACTTCTGGACCCAGAGGGTCTGTCAGGGTCTCCTGAAGACTCAAAGATTGATAGAAATGAAAAAAAGGTAAGGCAAGAGCAAATGACCAAGGAAAAACGCCAAAAACCACTAAAAAATGGGTTGCATCCCTAGTGGAGTCACTAATTTTGTTATCGGACTAATCGGTAAGTGTGAACACTAACAGATCTCCCTATATCCACCTAGATATAGAACAAAACAAGACAGGACATGACTCTTTCCCTAAGTTGTGATCATTGAATCTGCTAATAAGGAGGAATGAGTGGCATACCTTTGTATCACTTCCTTAGGTCTCTGTTGTTCCCGCTTCGCTCTGGTGCTCTCATGAGGTCAAGACCAAGACAACACAAACCAACCAAAGTGAAGATAGCAAAATGTATTCAACGTCAACTTATTCATATGATCAAGGAATTACATAATAAAGTAAGAGTGACTTTATGGGAAAGGGACTTGTCGCTGTATCATATTAATTGAAAGTAGAAAATACAACCTGATCACCTTGATGTCACAAGCTTCCTTTCAGTGACCCTTGGTTCCGACACACACACTTGCTCTGTACTTGCATGAAGAAGATCCAATTCCTCTTGATATACCAACTAGAGCCTTCAAGCCTCTGTCCAAGCAGGGTTCTTCACATAATTCCTTCACTAATTCTTCAATTAATCTTGCTTAACCTTTTCCATGAGAAACCTTTCAATATATAGGAGAAGGAGAGATGGTTACATGGATGAGGATGATCCCATCAAATATGAGAAGTCAGTAAAATGACAACCATATGAATGCCAACTCATTTTCTAGAATATTCCCTTCTAGAATACTCGAAACCTCTTCTATTTTCCAAGTTTGAAAACAGGTTCACACCCTATGTATGGAGAAAACTGCAAGAAGTTCGCACCCTAGATGAAGGTGGCCTGTGAGAATGAGGGATTCTCACACCCTAGGCCATATGCATCCTGCGAACTCACTTTGAAAATATGTTTTTGGAAGGAGACAAGATCCACTTTTCTCAGGCAAAAAGTCCTTGTTGAGAGCCTGAATGCACCATTGTTAATACATCACCAAATGACCAAAATCATTTGTAACACCTATGTTGGGATCAACTTCTCTAGAGATCCTGAGATGCCAGTACCTCCTGAAGATGAGTGAGGAGAGATGGGTAATTTTGTTTTTTTTTTTGTTTTAGGAAGTTATTTAATTTTTATGTTTTTTCATATATATCAATTTTTTTTTTTGTACCAGAGTATCTGACAAATATGTATATGTTCCATGCGGATGTGGGGCCAGTGTGTCCAGCGGACTTTTCGAGGACTATGTGGTGTCCTCGACCAGAGCCAGGACCAACTGCAGCCGGTGGAGTAGTAGTAGCAGGGGGACCTCCAGCCGAAGAGGATGAGAGAGTATTGAGACAGGTTGAGCGGAACCTTACCGTGCTTACTCAGACAGTCCCCGTGGCGAAGATCAAGGATCTCCCACCATCCGTGCAGACTCATTTTTTTGGGGTACCATAGACTAGGGTCCAGCTTTTTCAGCCTCTGTCTAATGTCGTTGTTCACTATGACAGGGCCCAAAGGCCCCGTCCTCAACTTATATTGGACTTCTTATGTGCCGAGGGCACCTTTTGTATATTTTTGAGGACATAAGCCCCGTGACTCTTTACTGAAAACCTGTTTTTTGACGCACTTGCACCCACTTATGTACTCTGGTGATTTTGTGATATATATATGGATTTTATTTGTATTTTTTTGTTTTATGGAATATACTTATTTACAAATGTATTTACATGTGCGTGTGTGTGCTCTTTCTTACATGTGTGAAAGATGCTAATCTAATATATGATTATCTAGAGTATCTGTAACCTGATTCATTCTCCTAGGAACATGGATATACGTAATGTAATCAAAGCTTTTTTCTAAGAGATGTACCCTAAGGAACCATCGATATAGAGTAGGATCATGAATGCGATAGACTCCATTTAAATGAGACACAATCAACTGAGTGTTTAAATAGACTCAGAGGTGAGAGATACCAAGCAACAAAGCATCACGAAGAGACTCAATAACTGCATTGTATTCGACGACATTGTTTGTGGTGTCGCCTAAACATATACCTCCTGAAGATAGCAACTGGCCTTGAGGTGTGAAAATCACCCAAGCTACGGAGGCAATCCTCTGAGTGTGTCGGATAGCGTCATCCGCGAACCCAACGAACACCTTTGATTCACTTGACATATGCCACAGTGAAAAAGATAACATAAAAAATGACATGTCCATAAAACCAAAAGAAAAACTAAAAAGTAATAGTACAAATACTATACATTTGTTACAAAAAGTCACCCGAGGCAACCTACCTACGAGTAATACTTCTTGAGGTAGAGACCATTTCTAGGCTCCCCCAAAACATTTCCCTCAAATTCCACCGAACGATAAGTGCCCTTTCTTAGAACCTCTTTTACGATGAAAGGTCCGAACCACATAGGTTTGAATTTGCCATCCCCCAAGGGGTCCTTATCTTGGTCATAGACTAGGACAAGGTCACCTTCAGAGAAAATCCGAGGATGAACAGACCAATCATATTGAACATTGAACTTTCATTTGTGAGATTTGTTAGCTAAGGATGCATCACGACGTTTCTCATTGAGTTTCTTGAGATATAAAAAATGCTCGTCAAGTGGTGAAATGTCTGGCAATAACTGTACTGCCAACTTTAAAGATGGGATCTGGCATTCTATGGGAAATAATTCTTCCAGCCCATAAATGATTTGAAAAGGTGAGGAACCAGTTGCAGTCTTAATGGATGTTTGGTAATCCCATAATGTTGAGTATAACATCAAATGCCAATTTGACTTGGCCAAATTGATCGTTCGTTGTAGAATGGTCTTAAGAGATTTGTTTACAGCTTCCACCTGACCATTCGCTTCGGGGTAGTAGGGTGATGAATGTTCTTGCTGCAACCCAAGATTTGACGTTAAATTGGTCATCAATTTGTTCAGAAAGTGACTTCCATGGTCAATGACAGTCTCTCTCAGGACGCTGAACCTTGCTATTATCTAGTTGAAAAAAAAGAGAGTTGTTGTCTCCCTGTCATCTTTAAACATTGGCATAGCTTCGACCCACTTGGTGAAGTAGTCTACTGCTATGATGATATAGCAGTTCCCCCTTGCTAAAAGGGGGTTGCATGTAGTGTAATCAATCTCCCATTTAGTGAAGGGACCAACGGTAATAATGGGAAACATGGGAGCAGGGTGTGCCCTCATCTTCTGAGAGAATATCTGACACGGGTGGCACTTCTTGACCCATTCAACACAATATTTGATTAATGACAGCCAGAAGTAAATCACTCATAGAATTTTTTGGGTTGTTTTCAACCCAGACATATGACTGCCACATGCTCTAGTGTGGCAATCGTTAATCATGATTTCTTCTTCTTCATGAGTGAGACATCGGAAAAGGATGTAGTCTACACCTCGATGATACAAAGTGTCCTTGAGTATGAGATAGTTCTTAGCCTGATGGCATATATGATGATGCTCATCATGAGAAGTAGAGGTGGGACACTTCAAAGTCTAGAGGTAGACAAGAACATCTCCATACCAAGGGTCGGAAGACGCGATCAAAAACATGTCTCCTTTGATAGGCAACTCATCGGGTATAACATCACTTGATTTGATTGAAAATTCTGATATGAGTTCTGCGAATACCATCGACTTTTTGGATTTCGCCGAAACAAACTCCAAGTCGAATTCCTAGAGGATAACTATCCATCTACTGATATTTCTGTCGATGACTCATTGTGTCAATGCATATTGAAATGGATTCACAACGACAATGATGGTGGTCTTGCAAAACAAAATGTAATGACAGAACCGTTGGACAGGATGGACACCTGCCAACACAAGTTTTTCAATGTGGGAATAATTGAGTTTCGGTCCAACTAGGCCTCGGCTCAGGTAATAAATCACATATTCTGAGAGCAAATCATCCTCCTGAACGAAGACCATACCGATGGTCATCTCTGCAATGACCAATAATAAATATTTATTATAATTGGGTGGCCGAAGTAGAGGGGTGGATAGGGGGGCATGTTTCAATGCTGTGAAAGAGCATTGAGTAGCTTTGTCCCAATGAAAAGGAACGTCCTTCTTCATTAAATGCATAGAACCCTTTGTGATCTCGACATAGTTTGTGATGAAACATCATAAAAAGTTTGCTTTCCCTTGCAAACTTTGAAGCTGAGGGATAGTGCACAGGGGAGGAAATTTAATTATTTCCTCAACCTTTAGAGGATTGACCATGATCCCTATGGTCGAAACTATGAAACCTATCATATCACCCGATGTGACACAAAAACTTCACTTGTTTGGATTCAAGCAGATTCGATAGTAGCGACACCATTCAAGGTTAAGTTAGAGGTGCGACGAATGATCATCTCTCTTGCAAGATTATGACATAGCTCCAACATTTTTTCAAACCAAAAGGCATATAACGATAATCGAATGTACCCCATGAACAAATGAACGTGGTTTTGTGTTTTTCTTCAGGTTTGATCTGTATCTGATCATATCCCCAAAAACCATCCATGAACGAAAAAGCCTCAAAACTTGTGCATTCATCGACTATCTGGTCAATAAATGGCGTGGGGAAATTATATTTTGGGTAGGCCTTGTTCAGATTACGGAAGTATGTACATACGCGAATCATACCCTATTTCTTATTGACCGACATAGGATTCGACACCCATTGAGACAATTGGATGGAGTATATGAAACCCACTTTAATTAGTTTCTCTACTTTAGCCTTGATAGTTGTTTCTTTCCTAGGATTGACCAGAAGAAGCTTTTGCTGGACCGACTTGACATCAAGATAAGTCATGATTTAATGTTCGACGATTCTTAGATCTATACCTGGAATTTCCTCGTAAGACCAGCCAAACACGTCACAAAATTCTTTAAATAAATCCATGTAGATTTGAATCTCCTCAGGGGAGCATTCCACTCTGACGAAGATATTCTCCATGATGCCAGGGGTCCTGGAGATGTCAATAGGTATCGTTTCAGCTATTGTTTCCATATTTCCTTCAGCGTAAACTATGTTCATTGCCAAAGTATTGATAGGACAACCTTTATCTCCAATCATAATCAAAGTGAATTCACTTGCTTCAGTTCTTCTCAACTCTGGGAGGAAATAAGATCTACGATAAAGATCATCCCAGGGTCTATCCAGACTAGTCAATGCCTCATTAATCGCCCTTTCTGAGGGAAATACTAAGTCTAAATAATAGGTATCATCAAGGGAACCTTGAGCCCAAATAGGCTCGAGCACCAGATCTAACTCTTGTGCGAGAGTCGGATCGAGGTCAGCAGAAGCTCACTGAATTATTGATTATGCAACTTTTTTCATGGACAAAGGCATGGCCATGCCATGGTGCTCTGTCCCTTCCATCTTAGTTGATGGGGAAGGAAGAGTCCATGGGTCATTAAAGTATGTTGTGCGAAACAACGAGATTTGAAATATTTTGGCCCAAGGCTGGTCGGGGTCAGCCGATATGTAATGGACATTTCTTGTCGGAGGCAGGTAATCAAAAGTACCCATCAAAGGTGGGCACAAACCAACCCCTACGTTGACAATGCTAGGCTGAGGGTTATCAATCATCAGTACTGTGGAGACTCTTGATGAAGGGTCAGGACGAGAGAAGGATAAATGATCAATGGTCATGATCCGACCCTCATGTGGAAACAACAAGACTAGGATAACTATGGCAACCATTGCTTGCATATCATAGGTCAAACTCCTTCCTAAGAAAATATTGTAGTCAAGAGATGCATCGACCACTTCAACTTTGACACACATGGTTTTTCCCCTAACTGCACGGGGAAAGAGGGAATGATCCCATGTGGTTGGAAAGAACGACCATCAAAGGATATAAGAAGAGTAGGTGATGGAGACAAAACAAGTTGGCCTATGGCCTTCCAACATGCCAAATACATCATACATGTGGAGGCACCCTCATCCACCACTGTAAGAAAAATATTCCGAGTAAAATTTTTTGTGGTGTAAGCCACTACTATCTGAAAAGCTACGTGGTAAGGAAGACGCGGTTTTAAGTCGATCGTATCAAGCATGATCATTCCCGGATTACAAGTATCAGTAGATCCTAGGGCAGCTAGCAGAGCCTTTCTCTGGAAAGGGAAACTCTGGAGGATTTCCAAAGTAGACATCACACAAGGGGTTTGTGATAAATCCTCCACCACATAGTAGTTGTGGGCGGCCTGTGTGTTTGTATTATGAGAACATTTCTTGAACACACCTTTTGGGATGTGTGTTGTCGTTTCACCCAACATATTCTCAATCTAGAGAGGAAGAGGTAGGTTTTCAACTTCTTTACCCTTCTCAGAGGTGCTTGGATTTCCGTAATCATGTTCTCTAGTCGATATATAGACATCATCTTTCATCATATACACATTTTCGGATAAAGGATTACTCAAATATGGACAGGGTCCTTGACTTCCCCCTTCCACACTCAAGGAGGCCCGAGTTAGATTTTTCCCATGTGGAAATGGGTTCATTAACACAACAGGTTTTTGTTGTGCCAATAACTTCTAGGCCTCCCCAAGCCAAGGGCACTGATGGTTTGGGTGATCTTCCTTGAAAATATTACAAGGATACTTTTACTTTTTATTTTCAGTGTCTCCTCCACCATCATTATCGGTGGGTTTCTTATCCCCCTTACCCTTATTTCATTGTTTCTTCTTTCTGCTAGGCTACTAGGTGGCCTTTGGGTTTTTTGTTTGTGCACTCTGTACATCTGACTATTGAGTAGGGGGAGCAACTGAACTAGTGGTTTGGTTGGTCACTTCCTGCTGTATCGACAATTTTTGCAATTGATTTGACAATGGATCAATGGGATTTGTTTGTGCTTAACCAATAATGCCATCGACATGTGGTCTAGACCTTTGTTTGGTCTTGTCAAGGATTAACCTCGGTGCATCTGGAAAAATCTGGTAGAGTAAACCATACTAAGAGTAAATCAGCTGTAGTTGTTGAGCTCTCTTTATCGCGTCTTCCTCGGAAAACACCCCAGATGTTGCGACATCTTTAGATAATTGGGGTACTAAATACTTAAGGAACCACTCTAGCAGGAATGTTGGTGGGACTAGAAATTTTATCAAACTCTTCTGACGTCTCCATTCTCGAATGTGATTCGAGATATGGTCTGAGTTTGTCTATTCGAAGTTGGTCAGCAATTCAGTTTCGGTGTCGTATCTCACATGTAATTGGAAATGGTTTAAGAAATCCATTGCCAATTTGTCAAAGGAAGAGTATTGTGAGAGGTTGAGATCAATGTACCATTTCGCAACACTCCCTATGAGAGTGTGTTGAAATAATTTCAACTGGATGGAGTCATCTCTCAAAGAGTTGGACGAGCACCATACGTGGAAGGTAGTCACATAATCGCCAAGATCTTCATTAGGCTTGGCTTCTAACTTTGGAATGTATGAAGGCAACTTGGTCGGCATAACAGGCCAACTTGGATCATGACATATGGGGTCATTTAAAATACTTGTCAAGTCTGGCAAGTGCAGGGTTGCCAAAAATGGTAGTTTGGGTTGTGGATTGTAGCCAGCTAAAAAGGAGCCTAGATTTTGATTAGCACCAGGTTGCTAGGAAAAGTTAGGTTGTTGGCCAGGGATTTGGTAATAACCATGGTCATGACCATCATATGGATCTTTCACTTGTTGAGACATCATCGATTGGTTCCTGTAATAGGACGTAAAGGGATGGACTTGCATCTCATTCCAAGGATTTTGGGAGGGGTTTCCCCCTACCGATCTGACGACCATAGGAATTGGACCTTGCCTGGGGTTCCATTGGGTATGGAAGGGGTTGCCCCCGATCGACATCCCTGGCAAGGGGACTGGTCTATACCACATATTCCAAGGTCCTTGTGAGGAAGGAATTCCTAAGTGTGCCCCCTGTGTAGGAATAATACCTTGTACATGATGTGGTTGTCCATAACCAATGTTTCCCCCAGCCAAAATGACAGCTGATGAGAAAGCATTGTTACCAAACGTGTCAAACAAAGAGGAATGTGTTGAACCAACTCGTATGTTATAAGGAGGGAGTACTTGACTACCCACTACAAACAAGTTTATGTTAGGCTTGACAAAGTGTTGAGGAACATCACCGAGCGAGGGGGACGAAGGGGGTATATGACCCCTGCCATATGGGAAAGTGATAATGGGAGAAACATTCCCCCCCATAGATCCTTGTGGAGGAGCATTGGAACTCCCTTCCCCCAGACCTAAAGTCTGAAGAGTGGAGGAGGAAATCACAATACTCGTATCGAATCCAGGCATCCCATATGAGAACGGAGGGCTTGTTGCGTTCTGAGTAAACGGAGTAGTGATTGTCGCCATAGACGAAATCAGACCATTGCCTGAGGTAGAAGAAATCGAGACCATAGTGGCCCAGACTGACGACAGTTGGTTAGGAGGTGGAACACCCCCGGTAGTGACAGTCGTGAAGGAAATATGAGTATTCCATGAAGAAGTAGTAGCGTTTGCTTCCATTGTTTCTTGTGACACAACCTGACACTCGTAAGGTAGAAACTGTACAACGATAGGTGTCGATAGATTAGTGATGGGAGGGTTATACGGACTAAGAGCTTCTACTCTAAGGTTAGAAATGATTGGTTCCTCCATAATCAAATGTTCTCTCGAAGATGGGTTGGGCACAGTTTCCTATAACCCGATTGTCTTAAAAGACCCGTGATGGTCTAATTTTCACCTTAGCGGTGGTGGGGGGGCGGGGTTCGAAGTCAACCGGAGGCAGGCCCTAAAGCCTTCACGACCAGTGGAACTCTTGATCCTCCACTGTGTGAGAAGATCAAAGACAAACTAGGGAAATCTATAATCATTTGAAAACCAACACACACTAGAAAACATACCTATGAGATAAAACAAGCAGTCACTAGCTAGTTGGAAGAACAATTACAACAACCAAGACTAGAGAAACTTATCGGTGCAAGTGCAACTCGAATACGGAAGTATCCTTTGGGTATACTCTAAAAAGTGTGGCTTGATGTTTGTCCTAGGTACCGTGGTATACCCCCACAGTCACCTGTGTAAGTCACTAGAAAGATAGGCAACTAGGTTGCCAACATGCAAACAGTCACCAGGTGGGTATAGTCGACAGTCGGGTGGACCGCAATGAGCAGGGTATCAATCCAGAAACCTATCAAGGGTATCGAAAGCAAGTGTTCCAGAAGATGAATGAGGACCTCGAACAGATTCGAGACCCATGAAGTTTCGTGGCAAATGAAATCAACGGAATCCTAAGACAAGCCTTCTATATGCATTCCCCACTACGCTTGGTCCGTCTTTGGAGGGGTTATCTCCGCTACCTTTCCTTACATGACCTCATTTTTATCCCTTGTGTTATAGGGGGGTCCTTGATAACTTTCATGATACTAGAATTTTGACACTCCTTAGCAAGACTCTTATGTTTGTTTTAGTAGCCTTGAAGAGTTTCCTCTCCAATCCTAAATCAAGGCTCTAGCCTAGACTAGCTGATGGACCCTACAGACAAAAATTCTAGTTGATTTTAATTAATCATTAATTTTAATGGTTGGCTTAACTCAAAGGGAACGAAAAATGAAACCAGTGATGTTTTTTAGAGACAAAAGAGAAGAGCATATACTGAAACTGGAAACAAATTACTTCTTCACAAATTCAAAGTTGCACATTCAAACTCTTTAACCAACTTTTCAAACTTTTTTTTTCCCTAAGATCTTTTAACAGAAAACTCAAAACAAGATTTCACTCGACTATGATCTACTTATTTTCCTAAGTCAACAACCAAGAACTTATGAAAACAATATTTTTCCTGATGAGTAATGCAAACAACCAACTACTTAACCAAACCAGAAATTAAAAGATTTTTTTCTTTATTGTTTAATTCTTAAGAAGAAAAAAAAGAAAAATGGCGATAAGTAAAGACCAAGAGATGAATTCTGGACTAAGTGCAGATCGGAAAGAGTTACTGAAAATAACACACAATCTAATGGAAAAAGACTCTCAAACTTGCCTAAAAACCTTATTATTGAAAAACAAAGGAAAAAAAAATTAATGAAAAAGAAAGCTATGTTTATCAAACCTAAGCTATAGACTACTATGACAGAAACCCAGACTAGATCAAGAAAATCCCTGAGAGGTGTGACTCTTGACAGGGAAGAGGATGACTACCTCTTCTTACAAAAAATAAAAAAATCTCAACAGGTACGCTACTGAAAGTTCAACAGTCAATGTATGTACGCGCGATGTGCAAGGTCAGGGCACGTGTGCATGCGTGCATGCCCACTACAGGCTGCGTGCACCTCTACAACTCCTCAAAAAAATGAAAACAAGCAATCAAGCACTGGAAGGGAGCATTGGTACTGAGAACCAGAATCCATTCAAGACACATAAACTTACTTTGATAGAAAAAGATGAAAGGAAAAAGATAATCTGAGGTTATACCTAGGCTACAGATTGCAACAACAAAGACCAGAACTAGATCCAGAAAACCCCTGAGAAGGATCAATTCTGACAGGGAAGAGGATGACTAACTCTCTTTAAAAAAAAAATTCTGGACTCAAACACGCTACTGATCCTTCAGCAGCCAACGAATGTACGCGGTCTGTGTGAAGTCAGGGTGTGTGAATATGCGTACACACCTTATACAGACCATGTATTCCTATGTAGCTTCCTAGAAAAGAAAAAAAAATCAAGTGAAGAAAGCAGGGAGTACTGGTATGGAAGACCAAAATCCTTGCTAGCTCAGACTCTTGCAGAAACTTAGAAAGAAGATAATAAAACCAATTTTTTAAAAAAACCCCAAAAAGTATCCCCCAAAACCCTAAAGATATCCCTAGTACGGTCACCAATTCTGTTGTGGGTGGGAAATCCCCCTACAAAATTCTGACATTCTATTTGTGGTGTTATGGACAAAATTGTCCATACTGTCAGAAAATAGAGGAAATTTAAAAAAAAAATCAT
>SNQJ01S0218518.1:0-15294 GCA_010110895.2 Picea sitchensis
TTGTCTGGATTCTTGATAGACGAAGATTACCAATTGAGTGAATTTTTTTGAAAGCCTTTCTGCAAAGTAAAATATTCCCAATGCGATAATCATATACTGTATTGGTGGATATCATGCACCCCATCAAATATGAATTTTGCATGATCTTATTCATTGACAAATATGTCTTCCTTTTATTCAAGGCATACATGCAGTCCATTCTTTTCAAACAATTATTTTGATAACATTCACTTGAAATCAATTATTTTATGGAAATTGATTTAGTGAGAAATTCTTTCCTAGACCTTGTATAACTAGAATGATTTGAATCAATATAAAAAGGTCTAATCTTGGTCCTAGACACAATGTTTCTTTGCAATGTATCCACTATTTCATCATCCTCACTAGAAGGATTTTCCTTATCACCACAAGGAGTATCAAGCAAAACATTGTCAGGAGACTGAACTAGAGAATGTCGATTACCTTCATTTGTTGCAGTCGAATGTTTGAAAACATCATCATCAACATAATCATTTGGAGGAAAATAATCATCAGCATTGTGTCCACTATTGACATAATCATCTTCATTGCTTTCAAAATCCCCACTTGAGTGAAAATTTTCACCATCTTGCTTAGTTCCATGAAAACCTTCATCAGTATCTTGAAAATCCTCACTTGGAGGAAAATCAACATCAACATTGTTTCTTTTTAATTTATCACTCGGGAAAGAGTGACCACCAATGGCATAATCATCTTTGCTACTTTGAAACTTGCCACTTGAAAGATATTCTTCATCATCCTCATTACTAGCTTCAAAATCCTCACTTGGAGGAAAATCTTCATTATCCTCATCGGTACCCTCAAAATCCTCACTTTGAGGGAAATCATCAGCACCAACATTGCTTCTTTTAAATTCCTCATTCGAGAAATATTAAAATTATCTATCCATTTTTCCAAGTGTAAAGAAAAAAATAAGCATTGCTAAGATAAAAACAAATTCTCACGATCTCCATAGTGAAACTGGGCATTGGTCAATTCCTAAAACGCCATGGGATGAAAGAGTGTGTCACCTTTGTGACACTAAGAAGGTTGAAGATGAAAAACACTTTCTCTTAGATTGTCTAGCCTATTCCCATATTAGATCTCATTTTCAAAATATTTGTCACACTACCAACCTTCCTAACCTCTTAACTCAACAAAAGTATGGTGATCTTGGAAAGCTTCTCGTAATGCTTTTCGAGCATAAAAACAAAATTCTAAAGAATCACAAGTAATCACTTACCCTCTTAAGGTCCGATAGACCAATTCAATATTAGTGGACGTTAATCATCATCATATAAACTAATTCATATGAAATAATTATTACTGAAAACATTTTTAACTATAAATTATATAAACCATATCATTTTTCTAATAATTTAAAAATATTAAAGAATAATTATATAATATATTTTATTATATAATTATAATATTTATTAACCAAACAAACAATTATACTAATAATATTTATTAACCAAACAAACGATTATATTATATTAATAATAGTACAAGATTTGTAATATTATTTTGAAATCATAATAATATAAATATTGATATATTTTTTTTAAATATTTAAATATATTAATTTTTTAATTAGATTTTTTTCTATCACAAAAAACACATAAATTTTTCATTAGATTGTACAAATATACGCATATATAATTGATTTCAAATTCACAAATAAGTATAAACACATGATTACGATAGCATTTGACTCCATTTAACAAAGACACAAACATGAAAAATGCACAAACCAATATTTCCAAAGACTTATTAGTCCTCGCCGAAGGCGAAGGCAAGTGGGACTATAACGTTATATTCGACATTGAATTCACATTACTTTAGCGTTTGACTATATATATATTTTCACAATCTATAATGTTAGACATAGAAAACTCAAAAAATTATTGTTTATATAATAAAAAAACTCTATTGGTTGTAATTTCATTGGAGAATAAATTTGATGTCTTATTGTTAGTGTCTTTTTTTCCCAATGTATTTTTAAGGTTTTATTATTGACAACAAACAATGCAATTTTTATAACATAACTTAATTCTAAAGTTTGTTGCCTTCAATGCATTAGTATTCTTAATGTTTTATTATTAACAAGAAACAATGCAATTTTTATATCATAACTTAATTCTAAAGTTTGTTGTCTTCAATGCATTAAGACTTCATTAAGAAGTATGCTTTGTCAATGCACCAATTTCAATGCACCGACATGTAAGATTACTTCTTTGCATCGCCTCACCGCATTTTATCTTTGTTGTGATGCTATTTACTCTCCGCATTGTATCTTCATTGTAGTGATATATACTCTTTTCATCTTTTCTTTATTGCATCCTTAAACCAACCATTACACAACAAAGAGGAGAACTAGGCATGAAAACGAAAACGACTCACTTACATATTGATCTAAGAAGTCCATGAAAGTACACTTAATCTGGAATTGTCCTCGCATACAGGTAAGTTGTTTTCTCTTTATGATTCCATGTCGCAGTATAGGGTTAGCACTTTTAGTAGTTTCCTCTTTTTTTAGATGAAAATGGCAGGATGTTTCCTAGATTACCTAGCCAAGAATGAGGTGAAGGCCTGTAAGAAAAAAATGGACTTAATTCGTCAATCTTCATCATCTCATCTCTGTTATTTAACTGCAAACAACACAACAACAACCTATTTGCGTAGAGATATGTGAGTCACCAGATATATTTCGTTATCTTTCATGGGGAAAAATCAGTTTTCTAAGTATTCTCAGTCCTGTGACATTCATAAAACAAACTCTTACCGGAATATTCAAGTCCCGCAAAACCCTTGAAACCATTTATTTTCTCATATTGTGATTAATTTTTCAGGTCCCCCGAAACCCTCGAAAATATTATTTTGCTCATAAGAAGTTCACAAGAAGAGATATCTCAGCAGACAACAAGTTATAGATCAACGTTAATTAAGGTGGGTCGTTCGTCCTAGCGAGTTACTAGTTTTGTCCGCGGAGCACTCTGTCTTAGGTAATTTCACTGTAATGGTATCTGGATTTGAACCTAGAACACCTTGAACTAGCTATGCTACTAGCTCTTTTGTTGTTGGTGCTGACAACTACTGCCTTCCGTCCATCCCTGCACCAACAATGGAGTACTAGGCCAATGTCGTAATTAGGGAAAGGACTGAGACCAATTGAGATAGTTACGAATCGATCTATTTAATACAAAAAGACAGTAATAGAACAACGTAATATTTCTCCATCTAAAATCTAATCTATATTTTGATTCCTGGTAGGTAATAGTACTAACTGAACCTTCAGATAATCTCATAAGAAAGAGCACTAATTGTTTACTGTGCAGAAAGACTCTAACACATCGAAAACATGAGCAAGTAGCTCACACAATGAATTCGTTGCCATATTATCTATGCCTGATGGAATCACTGGGCTTCCAATCATGGCGGTCAATCATTATTACTACCATGTTTGTTCCTGAAGAATCATGACCCATAAAAAAAACTTACTGATGATAAGTTGACGTCCTATAATATACTACATTGGGTTTTAATTGGACACAACCTTAGTATTATGCAACAATATGTAGCGGCGAAGCTTTTGGATGGACATGACCATAGCCAGGGCGAGCTTCTTGTTATGGTTGTAATTGATGGACAGTCCTATGAGGCTCTAGTTGATATAATAAATGGCATGCTCATGTATCATCTCTGCCCGAAGGTCTTATAACAAACGTGGCTAGGGGAATCACAATAAGGTTCCGGTGGGCTTTCTCCATCAAGGTAATCTAGAGTCGTTTATAGGGAAGTTACAGAGGGGAATTCATTCCACAATCCATGATTCCAACTATGTGGATGAAATAGTTATAGAGTAGTTATGGAGGGGATAAGCGAGGAGATATCCCCGATTGTTGCTATGTGGATGAGAAGGAAGGAATGCAAAGGAAGGATCTATTACCATAAAGGAAGGACTGCTACCGCCACAAAACAAGTATACATTAAACGAAGTATCTTAGAACTCGGCCCTAGAGCGAGGTACGAAGCATGCATGTGACTATAGCATCCCACAAGTTGATAAGAAGAAAAGAGTGTGAAATTGGAAGGAAATCCAAGATAGGGATCAATATATTCCCCGTAGTAGACATTGGATAGACTTAAATTGGAAGACGCACAAAAAAACCTAGATGAATATGAATGCAATAGCCCACCCATCCTTTCTGCCAAACAAATAGTGAAAGTCTTACACTTGTAGAAAGATACCCAAATAGCACTATAAATATTCAACAGGGCAGGGAAACAAGATGGTTACAAACATAATCTTTATACTTACAGATTCATGATTCAGAAGCTAATTGATGCAAAATACCATGAAGAGGCAAATACTATGCTCAATGAAATGAATGAAAATAACTTCCGATGTAGGGATGTTGTTGTGTTCAATAGCTTGATTAAGATCTATGATCGGGCCTTGTTTATGGAAGAAACTTTCAAGGTATTTCATTGGATGCATGATTTTTGCAAACCTCATATTGTTTCCTATAATGTTCTTCTAAGTGCCTTGGTGCAAAACCATCGCCAGGAAACTGCTATTGCATTCTTCAACCAGTTGGGTTGTGTTGGAATTCCTCTCATGGTCTCAACCTTCGATATCACCATTAATGCACTTTGTTATGTCAAGAGAGTAGAGGAGGCAATTGGGATTTCACGACAAATTCTTGAACATAAATGGCCCTCAACATCTGCATTTATAATACACTTATAACAGGATTCTATGATAAAGGAGATCTCAAACCAGCCACCAAGTTCCTGGTTGAGATGGTGAGTAAGAAAATTAAGCCTTAATCCAATGCATGATGTTGCAATCTAGGTGAAACCATAATTCTTTGAAGCAGAAGTTGTTGAAATTAAAGGTTGTTTAAATCCGCTACAATGTATTTAACATATTTAAATTTAAGGTTTTCCCCTTATATCTTTAATATATTAAGTGGCCAGGGAAAACATCCAACTGTTATACATCGGGAGAACCCACGTCTTCCAAGAACGTTTTAAACATTGGCCAGTGTGATACAGGAATCATGTTATACATCGATAGAACCTGTGTCTTCCAAGAACGTTTTAAACGTTGGCCAATGTGATACAGGTGCTACCTTCACTTCGCTCCTGCTACCCTAGATGTCGTTGCCTTTGTTGCAGATGTCTTTCCTAGAACAACATAAAGTCAAGCTACACTTGTCTCCACGAGATCTCCTACTGCTTACTTAGCCACTGGATCAACCGCCTTTGTTACCTTCTCCATAGGTGGTGCCTATGCCTTTGTAGGCTATGCATATGGATATGTTTGAGGACCCAAATGTAGCGTTGGTCGATCAGCTGAATCATAAGAATCAATAGACTTTACATCAACGACATAATCCTCAAAGTGAGGTGGTTAAAGGAATAATGAAATTCCATAGTCTAGTACAAAGTCTGATGAATCCACATTTGTCAGGACTCATGGGCCTCTATTGCAAGCATTCTATAATGACAATGGCCATGTGTTGGCGTAAGTTTGCTCTACAGTGAGTATATTTTCTGAGATCATATTTTCCTATATTTTCCGTAATGACAAGAGAGAACAATAATTTAAAAATCAAGCTTATTGGTATTATTATTTGATTTATACAAAATTTTCTTACATTAAATTTTCAAACTTTCAACCATTTTCAAACTTTCACAACAGGTTTCCCTACGACTGTGACACTTGTTAAATCATATACTCGTATATAATAATAATGGAAAGTTAATTAATAAAATTTAGTTGATTAATTACCATATAATTGGTATTTGGTACCATAAAGCCATCTACTTCCATATTTACTCTTTTCAATGGACATCAACCTCATATATAAAATCTCACCACAAATTTATATGCATTTTGGTTTATGTCTGTAGTGTCCCCAAGGTCGAGCCCCGTTGTAAACCATGTTTTGAAAGGAATTGTAATTATGTTTTATAGGCTGGTGAGCCAAGTTTTTATAAGCTGGAGGCTTATGTGTTGTTAGGCCAAGGAGCCTGAGTGTTGAAGGCCAGGAGCCTACTGTTGTATATGTAATCACGCAGAACAATTAATAAAATATAAACACCGTCATGTGCAGACCGACCACGATGAATGAGTGAAGGGGGACTAAGCATCCATAGAGTGGGGAAGGAATTAGGGGCTGGAAGGTGGGAAAAGGGGCTAAGTGTTGAGCCTAGGGGCTAAGTGTTGAGCCTAGGGGCTAAGCCTAGGGGGCTTAAGCCTGGGAATAATATTTTAAATATTATCCCAAAAGACATGTGCATTTTATGTTTTATCCTAAGTTTCTGGAAAGGGGAGAACATACAAGGGAGATGTGTGCTGGTGGAATGCATGCAGTTTCATGGGTGACAAGTGTCAACCCTGACGCATGCGAATAAAACGGCCAGAGTGAGTCGTGAGAAGGGTTCATTCCCCATTCTACCTGATGGTTTGAACGCGTACGGAGCCCTGGATAGTACTACCAACCCGACTCCTGCAGAGAACCTTGGTGCGTCCCTATGATTCGAAAGGTCTGTGTCTGGCTCCGAGAAAACCGGTGTGTATATTCCCTGAACGAGAAGCCTGCGTGGATTTGGGGAAGAGTCTGTGTTTGTTCTGGAAAGTTGGTACACCCCTTCTCTGTTCTAAACTGGGGAGTCTGAATCGACCCCTACGTGGAAGACTCGTCACGCATCCTTGAGAATCCAGAATGTGAGTCTATTCTGTGTTGCCAAATTGAGAAAACAGAAGTGCCTCGTCCTTGCTAAGCCTGGTTATACTGTTGCACCTGTCTAGAGTTGCCCTGGGGTATTCGTGTCTGGATCCCGTGGATTGTGGTGGACGTGTAGTGTTTGACCTTGTGTGGCTTGTTGCCCAGTTTGTACAACACTCTCTCCAGGTGAGAGAGGTGGTTGAAGTTGGAAGAACAGGTTGTTGGACCTGTGAGCGACTCCCTACAGGTGAGAGAGTGCGTAGAGGAAGGAGAGCACTCCTGGAAGGAACCTTGTAGATGCCATAGAGCCCGGAGACTTCCAGTCCGGCCTGTTCCTGTAACCCAAGGAAAGGGAGATTAGCAGTCGAAGGACTGTCTAGGTGACAGAGAAGGTGTATACTCCTGGGGTGGAACAGGCATGTGGGGAATGAGGGTCTGTGGGCAGTGAGCGTGGGAGGTTCCTTGGAGAGAATCCCTTCCTTGTGGTTGTGTGTTGTTTCCACTGTAACCTATTCTTCAGGATTCATGGGTTGGAGCTTAGTCCCATTTCGGGGGTGACAGTGTTAGTGGTGATGGCGGTGCAGTCTAAAGTGGGAGGTTCATGGAAAGTACTGGTTGGTGGAATCTACCATTGTTAGAAGATAAGTATCCGATTATGCTTTAATCATGTTTTGCATGGTACGTGTTGCTTATGTATCATGATTTCCGTTGAGTATATGAATTAATATGAAGCGTTATTGATTGTTAATTATAGCATTAAATAATATGTTTTACTCTGAGGCTTAAATGTGTTTATTGGTTTAAATGCATGTGGATTATATAACATCGGTATGAGTTATGTACAAAGTGATGTTATAGTCTTCTTTTAATAACGATTAAGCCTTAGTAGCAGAAAGAGCGCTACAATGTCAAGAAAGAGAGTTTATTTATTAGCTCAAATGTAATTTCATTGTTTTGGATTCTTAATCAAATTTACAATAACTATAGAAAAAGTAAATGGAAATATAAATATGTTGTAAGCTTGTTACCCATGCCTTCTTACCGATAGTAACGATAACATTTACATTAATCTACCCATGCCTTCTTACCAATACTAGCAATAACATTTCTGATTTAATTAATATGGTATGTAAGTTGGGATGAATTGAGTCAATTTCAAATAGTTTGAGATTTTGTGACATTTCAACTTAATTTTTACTATGCAAATTTCTTGCAAAGTATTATTTTATAGATTAAAAATGAATTAAAAGTTAAATTAAATTTGTGGACATTTTATATTTATATTAATTTTTTCAAAATATTAATTTTTTTCGAGTTAATAAATTTATAATTTATTTATGTGTTTTATTGAAAATAACCTAATTTATAACACACCTTTAATAATAAAAAAAATCTAATTTTTTAAAAAACATACAACATTAACATTTGGTTAACAACTCATTTCAATTAAAATAATTTAATTGAAACATATTTTTAATATTACATTTGAGTGTGATCTACTACATAATTTTCAACTATTTGTTGGAATAATGATACATGACAACCCATCATCAATAAAATGATTTTTATAAATTCTTATTATACCATGCAACATTAACACTTAAATTTAACCTAACTCGTTATTGAGTTAGAAAATTTATCTCAAACACATTAACACTTGAGTTTAACATGACTTATTATCCCTCGAATGGGGTGGTAGCCCGATGGGGCATTAACCTCACACATAGTGAGTCAAGCCGCCACTACGTTACATGATATTGCATGTTTTTCAAATGCTAAGTTGAGGTGTAGACTGGTACAAGGAAATGAAGAGGTGGGAGGATGGGCAGTGTATGGTCTTCCCCACTCCAACAACTGAACTAATGACTCTAGCAAAGAAGACAAGACAAGAGCATGGGGTTCGGGTTAGGCAAAGGATACACAACCTCCCTCATTTTTTGCTTTTATTTAATTTAAAGGAGGGTTGATGTGGTGGTGTTTTAGCAATGTTATGGGGAATTTGTATGGAAACTAGGATTAGAAGAAAGTGGGAGATCATGACTTAGAGTGGCGATGGCTCTCCTAGCCAGAAAATAATTATTAAGATTCAAGGAATTTTCTTTATGATAGAAAATTTATCTCAAACACATTAACACTTGAGTTTAACATGACTTATTATCCCCTCGAATGGGGTGGTAACTGATGGGGCATTAACCTCACACATAGTGAGTCAAGCCGCCACTACGTTACATGATATTGCATGTTTTTCAAATGCTAAGTTGAGGTGTAGACTGGTACAAGGAAATGAAGAGGTGGGGGGATGGGCAGCGTATGGTCTTCCCCACTCCAACAACTGAACTAATGACTCTAGCAAAGAAGACAAGACAAGAGCATGGGGTTCGGGTTAGGCAAAGGATACACAACCTCCCTCATTTTTCTTTTATTTAATTTAAAGGAGGGTTGATGTGGTGGTGTTTTAGCACTGTTATGGGGAATTTGTATGGAAACTAGGATTAGAAGAAAGTGGGAGATCATGACTTAGAGTGGCGATGGCTCTCCTAGCCAGAAAATAATTATTAAGATTCAAGGAATTTTCTTTATGAGGTGGGCTCAAGATCCTTCAATGATGGAACAACTTCCTTTTTAAGGTAGTTGTTCTCTGGCTTTTTTGTTGGTTCTCCTGTCTGGATGGTTTTTTAATTCCCAGTTATGTAGGTGTGATTTATGTGGGTTCTTCTAAGGCTCTTTGGTCTGGATGGGGATTTATATGCGTTCCTCTGAGATTCTACCCGAAGATCTTATAATGAACGCGGCTAGGGGAAGCACAATAAGGTTTCAGTGGGCTTTATCCATCAAGGTAATCTAGAGTCGTTTATAGGGAAGTTACAGAGGGGAAGTCATTCCACAATCCCTGATTCCGGCTATGTGGATGAAACAATTATAGAGCAGTTATGGAGGAGATAAGCGGGGAGATATCCCTGATTGCTTCTATGTGGATGAGAATGAAGGACCGTAAAGGCAAGATCTATTACCACAAAGGAAAGACTACTACCTCCAAAAAATAGGTATACATTGAACGAAGTATCTTAGAACTCGGCCCTAGAGTGAGGTACAAAGCATGCATGTGACTGTAGTAGCCCACGAGCTGATAAGAAGAAAAGAGTATGAAATTGGAAGGAAATCCAAGATAGGGATCAATATATTCCCCGTAGTAGACATTGGATAGACTTAAATCAGAGGACGCACAGAAAAAACTAGATGAATATGACTACAATAACCCACCCATCCTTTCTGCTAGACAAATAGTGGAAGTCTTACACTTGTAGAAAGATTCCCAAATAGCACTAGAAATATTCAACACAACAGGGAACAAGATGGTTACAAACACAATCTTTATACTTACAGATTCATGATTCAGAAGCTACTTGATGCAAAATACCATGAAGAGGAAAATACTATGCTCAATGAAATGACTGCAAATAGCTTATGAAGTAGGGATGTTGTTTTGTTCAATAGATTGATTAAGAGCTATGGTCAGGCCTTGTTGATGGAAGCAACTTTCAAGGTATTTCATTGGATGCATGATTTATGCAAACCTGATATTGCTTCCTATAATGTTCTTCTAAGTTCCTTGGTGCAAAACCATCGCTAGGAAACTGCTATTGCATTCTTCAACCAGCTGGGTTGTGCTGGAATTCCTCTCATAGTATCAACATTCAATATCACCATTAATGCACTTTGTTATGTCAAGAGAGTAGAGGAGGCAATTGGGATTTCATGACAAATTCCTGAACATAAATGGCCCTCAACGTCTGCATTTATAATACACTTATAACAGGATTCTGTGATGAAGGAGATCTCAAAGTAGCTGCCAAGTTCCTGGTTGAGATGGTGAGTAAGAAAATTAAGCCTTAATCTAATGCACGATGGTGCAATCCAGGTGCAACCACAATTATTTGAAGCAAAAGTTGTTAAAATTAAAGGTTGTTTAAATCCACTACAATGTCTTTAATATATTTAAATTTAAGGTTTTCCCCTTGTATCTTTAATATATTAAGTGGTCAGATGTTCAAACGGCCAACCACTTGGCCATGGAAAACATCCAGTTGTTATACATCGGGAGAACCCACGTCTTCCAAGAACATTTTAAATGTTGGTCAATGTGATACAAGAAGCATGTTATACATCGGGAGAACCTGCGTCTTCCAAGAACGTTTTAAACGTTTTCCAATGTGATACAGTTTCTACCTTCGCTTCACTTATGTTGCCCTATATGTTGTTTCCTTTGTTGCAGATGTCTTTTCTAGAAGAACATAAAGTCAAGCTACACTTGTATCCGCGGGATCTCCTGCTGCTTACTCAGCCACTGGATCAACTGCCTCTGTTACCTTCTCCATGGGTGGTGCCTATGCCTTTGTAGGCTATGCGTATGGATATGTTTGAGGACCCAGATGTAGCGTTGGTCGATCAACTGAATCATAAGAATCAATAGACTTTACATCAACGACATAATCCTCAAATCCAGGTGGTTAAAGGAATAATCAAATTCCATAGCTTGGTACAAAGTTTGATGAATCCACATTTGTCAGGGTTCATGGGCCTCTATTACAGGCAGTCTATAATGGTGATGGCCATGTGTTAGGGTAAGTTTGCTCTACAATGGGCATATTTTATGAGATCATATTTTCATATATTTTCTGTAATGACAAGAGAGAGCAATAATTTAAGAATCAAGCTTATTGGTATTGTTATTTGATTTATACAAATTTTTCTTACATTAAATTTTAAAACTTTCAACCATTTTTAAATTTTCACAAGAGAGACTAAGTTACCCTGCAACACTTATTAAATCATATACTCATATATAATAATAGTAGAAAATTAATTAATAAAATTTGATTGATAAGTTACCATATACAATTGGTATTTGGTACCATAAAGCAATCTACTTCCATATTTACTCTTTTCAGTGGACATCAACCTCATATACAAAAGTTTATTACAAATTTATATGGATTTTGGTTTATGTCGATTTTGATTTATGTCAAGAAAAATAGTTTATTTATTAGCTCAAATGTAATTTCCTTGTTTTGGACTCTTAATCAAATTTACACGCAACTATAGAAACAAGTAAATGGAAATATATGTTACAAGCTTGTTACCCATGCCTTCTTACCCATAGTAACGATAACATTTACATTAATCTACCCATGTCTTCTTACCAATACTAACAATAACATTTACAATAATTTAATTTAATTTAATTAATATAACTGCAATAAGTTCGGATGGTTCGGGTCAATTTCAAATAGTTTGAGAGTTTGTGACACCTCAACTTAATTTTTACTATGCAAATTTCTTGCAAAGTATTATTAGCTATATAAAAAATGAATTAAAAGTTAAATTTAAGTTGAGGATATTTTATACTTACATCAATTTTTTTTTAAATATTAATTTTCTCTTTAATAAAATTAAATTCAATTCAGTTAATAAATTTATAATTTATTTATGTTTTTTTATTAAAAAATAACCTAATTTATAACACATCTTTAATATAAAAAAGATTTAAAATTTTTAAAATAACGTACAACATTAATGCTTGAAATTAACCCAACTCATTTTCAATTAAAATAATTTAATTGAAACATATTTTTAATATTACATTTGAGTACAAGATTATTATCTACTACATAATTTTTAACAACCCATCATCAATAAAATGATTTTTATAAATTCTTATTATACCATGTAACATTAAAACTTAAACTTAACTTAACTTGTAACATTAACACTTAAACCTAACTTAACTTGTTATCAAGTTAAAAAATTTAGCTCAAACACATTAACATTTGAGTTTAACATGACTTATTATCTCCTTGAATGGGGTGGTAATTGATGGGGCATTAACCTCACACGTAGTGAGTCAAGCCGCCACTCCATTACATGATATTGCATGCTTACCAAAAATAGAAAGTGTAGTGTAACTTTTTTCCCTTCCTATTGTGTCTTTCAGGATCTGGGGACCGGGAGGCGTATTATATACGTGGCCGTGAGGAGCGAGGATGATATCATCTCTGCCCACCTGATGACATCAGGCATGCTCTTCACTCCTTAGAGGAGATTCTCTTATCTCTTGAAAATTAAGAAACAAAGTGTTGTTGCACGATCTAGTTCCTTAGTAGTGGTAGGGCCTATCGTGCTATGGCTGATACAGCTTCAGAGAGAGTCTGGTTACGGTGGCTTCTTCAAGACATGGCTATTCTCACAGATGGAATCAACCCCTGAAAAAAGAACTCTATCAGAATTTCGTAATTAATAGTAATCGCAGTGGCTATCTTTCTTCAAGTGAGAGATCGGATCGAAAAACCATCGCCCAAAGGTGCTTTCATGAAAGAGCTTAACTAATAGGGCACCGATGGCTAAGAACCTTTCCTCACTCTAGAAGCCTTCAAAACCACCCACTGGACTACTGATCCCTTGCTTTGCGTAGGAACATGAGCAACGAGGTATGACTCTATTACATGATATTGCATGCTTTCCAGATGCTAAGTTGAGGTGTAGACTGGTACAAGGAAATGAAGAGGTGGGAGGATGGGCAGTGTATGGTCTTCCCCACTCCAACAACTGAACTAATGACTCTAGAAAAGAATACAAGACAAGAGTATGGGGTTCAGGTCAGGTAAAGGATACACAACCACCCTCATTTTTCTTTGATTTAATTCAAAGGATGGTTGATGTGGTGGTGTTTTAGCACTGTTATGGGGAATTTGTATGGAAACTAGGATTAGGAGAATGTAACACCCTATTTTCCTGAGCTTGTAAATATAACTATAATGGCCAAGAGACTATGGAAAAATCCATATGTGTGAATGTTGATTGGATGGACCTTTGAATGAAAGGTAAATGAATGTAAATCTTGTTATTTACTAAAAAATGGATAGTGTTGCGTGACCACTGGAAGGGGGGGGTGTACTTCAAAAGACCACGAATTATATACAACGAGATGGTGAAGGGGACCAGGAATGGCTGCGTTAGCCTTCACCAAACCAGTACTTATTGGATTTAATTTCTCAAGACTAGAACCATCCTTTGACCTAGAAATGAATTATAGCTAGGCTGGTAGGCGGGATGACCTCCTCAAGAGTTAATGAGGGGATGGGGCATTGCACCCATCTGTAAGGCTTCTAGACTTGACCGTGGGTTGGGAATTGGAGCCACACACAACCTTGCTGAAAGAGGTGAGAAAGGAGGGTGTGGTGTGCAAAGGGAGGCCAACGGAGAGTGCAGAGACGAGAGGTGAATCTCTCGGGTTCAAGGAAGAACTGGAAATAAGCATTTTGGTCATAGGTAATGGCGAGGAAGGTTATGATACAAGATGATAAACGAGGCCAATCCTCCTTTCTTGGTGTTGTGTAAACCATTTCCAAGAGCCCGCGGGAGGAGGAGAGTAACCTCCATCCCTACTGTTGTTGAGCCAACATAAAGGATTGTGTAGTAGAGCATCGTGGTCTAGCTCAGGGGGTGGCTAGTGGTAAATCCATTTGGAATGACTGAGCCTATGGTTGGGTGGAAACAGGCACCCCTTCCAACAGTCACTTCACATTGTCTGGTCCTAATAAGTATTTTCCCTGCATTATTTGTTAAACTAGAATGATGGAGGATTGCTTGGACTTATGCATATGTGAATTTATAAATGTCTTATATGTGAAATGGCTATGTCATGTATATGCTTTCATCCCCTTGTAAATTTACACTTCCAACTGATAGGTTGCATGCGATATCAAGATAAGATAAGATGGTCAAGATAAGAGATATCGTGTCGACCCGAAACCATCTGTCTGAAGAGGATACCTCTTCCATACCCCTTTGTCGTGCGACCGTAATGCCAGACCCAAGTCCTTAACCCTTTAATGGTAAAGCTCAAGAGGGGTAGCGAAGTTGAAGCCTCGAAAAGAGAAGGTCTCTTCATTTAGAGACATTCAGAAGAGATCCGTTCGAAAGGACTCACATGACCGATACTCAGGAACCTTGGGACTAAGCCTAAGGAAACCAAGTTCTCTTGGCTTCGTAGCTCTTGAAGTCCAAGACTTCAGAGTAATACCGAACTTACTAGCCTTATGCGTATTGAAGGTGACCGAGAGACTCGGTCTCCTGTGAGATTGACCGACGCTAGGTCGTTTTCCAAGTGGCTAGGTGGACCTATCTCGCCAATTAAACCGAGACTCGAAACCTCGAAGGCCGGAGCCGCGAAGAACCCAGCACCATAGATCGTGGGGTCCTTAGGATCCTTACCCCAACCGTCATCATATCGGGGACGTGTGGCACTAGTCCCCCTACTTCGGAGGTTGGATGCTTCAAAAGGTTAGAGGAGTTTGATTAGCAATACTCCTGAACTTTGAAACCTCGAGGTAACTAGAGTCGTAGATCTATAGGTCTACGTGATCGAATCACAACCGTGAGATCTGAGGAATGTAGAAGATTGTCAACCCAAGGTGATGAGGTACAATGGCATCATCCCTGGTGATGTGGATCAAATCATATCGAGCCACGTGCCCCA
>SNQJ01S0218519.1:0-13560 GCA_010110895.2 Picea sitchensis
CTAGAAAATGTTTCCTATGGGGTGTGGCATGAAATGAAGCCCCTGAATCTACTACCCAAGACTCAGAAATATTATCTACAGAAAGAATCAAAGCATCTTGTAACACATCACTTGTTACATTTGCTTCTTGATTTCTCTCCTGTTTTCCATCTCTTTGTTTCTTTGGATCTCTGCAGTCTTTTTTCAGATGTCCTTTCTTCCCACAATTCCATCACTCTATCTTTCCAAGTCTAGATTTGGATCTACCCTTCCTAGAATTCCCACTGTTCCTGAAACCCTTTCCTCTATCCTTTTGTCTTCCCCTATTCTCCATGTTCAACGCATTTCCTGATGTCTCACCTATGCTTTTCTGCCACATTTCCTCACTAAGGATAACACCAACAACATCATCAAATTTTAATGTATTTGAACCAGAGACAGAGTTAGTTACAACCATGACCAAGCCGTTCTAGCTTTCTGGAAATGAGCACAAGATTAGAAGAGCCCTAACCTCATCATCAAAGTCCACTTTTACAGAACTTAGTTGATTAGTAACTGTATTAAAATAATTTAAATGATCTACAATAGACCCACCATATGACATCTTCATATTAAATAATCTCTTCATTAGAAATACCTTAATGGACGCCGAGGGTTTTTCATACAATTTGGCCAATGCATCCATCAAACTCTTCATTGTCTTTTCTTTGGAAATATTGAAATCCATCGACGTTGCCACTCTCAGTCGTATCGTTCCTAGAGCCTTTTGTCAAGAATCTCCCATTCTTCGTCCTTCATAGCCACCAGCTTCTTTTCTATTCTTCCCAATGGTAGAAATAGATCCTTTTGATATAAATAGTCTTCCATCTGCATCTTCCATAACTAGTAGTTTTGGCCGTTAAATTTCTCGACCATAAACTTTCCATCTTCTGACATTGCTCCCACTCGAACCAGGAACCCTCTTTTCCTATGAGTTACCTTTCACTCTGATACAAGTTGTTAGAAAAATAAGACTGTGGAGCAATAAAATAAAACAAATGCGGAAACAAAACACATAAGATACACAATACAATAGAGACATAGATTTACGTGGTTCACCCAGTGTGGGCTACGTCCACCGTAGAAATTGCTAGGTCCTTCCTTTATTATTATCCAGCATATGAAGGGATACAAACTACAACAAACCTGTTGTAACTTCCTCTTCTTTCTCTTGCAGTATCCTATCTCATAATACAATATTTTCCATCATCCATAGCCGCAATACATTTCCCTCATAAAAGAGGGTTGCCTTCTAGGGAAAAGAACCTAACATAATTTCTACCATTAGATCTTCGACCTTATAATGAACGGTCCAGATTTACAATGAAATTACAATATACATTTACAAGGAAATTTTTTCTTCGGGGGATTCACCCCCAAACCCCTGTTAGGGGCCCACTTTCCCCTAGACCCCCAGCCGGGGGATAGCCCCCCCCCGGACCCCGCAGAGGGGGTACCCCCCCTTAGCACTCCCTCGTGTGGAAGAGTGTACATACTTCTGGGGTGTAAATACTTCATGGGGTATAAACATGGATAAAAGTAAAATACCTCTCAATCAGGAAGATAATCAGGCTCTAGAACTAACAAAGGGAGTGTGCTCAACCACCTAAAGAAATGGAAAGATGTGAATGCAATAGAAGTAAATAAAATAAATAAGATTTTGAATCAGGTGAAGGAACCTTGCCACTATTTTTTTCTTCCTTCAAAATGCTGAAGCAAAATGTTTATAATGTTTCAAATCAGACATCCTCTAGACATGATGTTGAATATCCAGGGTACAATGGACTTACAAATGAAAAAATATTCCATTGTGTTTTTCTTCCTTTGAGTTGTTGAAATAAAATCATGAGGTAACAAAAGAAGCAAGAAAGTCTGACTGCAATAGCACTTCTTTACATAAGAAAATTCTTCTTGATGAGGAAGATCAACGACCTTCACATGCATTAAATGCTCATGTGGATAATTACATGGGAGGTTATTTCAGTTCAGATATGCAGCCTGTGCTCAACTACCAGCCTGAAAATGAAGATGAATCTGATCAAGAAATTGTTGTTAAAGGTCATTTTCCTCCCCTTGAAACTAATATAGATATGCAACAAGATTTCCAACAAGAAAAAGTGTTTCAAAGTTGTATTTCTTCCCCTGAGAATGACATGGTGGTCCAATTTATAAGTGGCCTAAATAGAGATGAGGTTTCTGAAACTGGATCTATGGAGACTTCGAGTGATAGAAAAAAAAATAACACAGAGTTTCAGGAAAACAACAAAACATTGTATGCCACTCTTCAATCAGAAATACAAAAAGATAATGAAAGGGTAGTTGTTTTATTTGATTCATTTGAAAATCATGATTTTGAAAATGTATCCATGGAAACTTTGGATTGTGAAATAGTTCATAATGTTATCTTTTCACACTTGCTAGAAGATTATGAGCAGGAACTTACTTCCATTCATTCATTTGAAAGTCAAAGTGACAGTCCTCAAGCAAATTTCCAGAAGGTTGATAAAACCACACCTGAATTGTTTGATGAAAATGAGGATAGCCTCGATACACAAAATATGGTTTCCATATTTGAATATTTTCAAGAATGTATGGATGTTTTTGTAGACAAACCTATTGCTAAAATTCCATTTGAGAACACTCTCAGGATTAAAGAAGTAGAGCGAGAACAAAAAACACTTGTGAGGGAAGCATGTTCTTCTGTCTTAACTCCTAAAAAAGAAATGTTCCCTCATGTGCTTCCTGACCCCATGGCATGCTATATGGAGAATATTCATAATCATAATCTACAGATGATGCCACTACTATCCTCCATTTCAGGAGGTTGTTACTTCCATCGATCTTAGTAGATTTATCAGCTTCTTGATGGGAATCGATAGGGTGGATCACATGAAAACCAGAATACAGTGGAAGAAGTGAGATGCAGTTTGGGCCTTATGCATACGTTGGAAGATTCATTTGCAATTTTGCTAGAAATAATGAACAATATCAATATTTTTGAAATCCTAGGAATCAAATCCATATACAACTTCCAAAAAGACTCGTTGGTAAGAAAAGGTCGGATCAGTTATGTGAAAACAAACTAGGTGTTAGATAAGATGCTTACATGGTTACAATGGCATTTTTACTTCATCTTATTTGAAGCTCATTTAAACTATTAGGGTAGGCAGGTGTGAATAAGCTTGATGATCAAGCATTTTCAATTCCCAAATAAATTTTTCAGTTAGATTTTTAGCAGTATACCCAACATTCAATATCTAGGTCAGAGCATGGCACACACATGTTATGAGAAGCCCAATGGATAAGGTACATGGTCTACTATTCTTTGCTACCTCGCAGGTAGGATAACATCCCTAGTTGGAGCCTATGTTATCACTGTAAAAAAATTTATGTTGGAAACCCAGCCTCGGAAATTAGCAGGAGACTAAGTTAGTATGGAGGAGCAATAGACTGGCGGACGAGGCCGTATTCGATGGAGAAGGCTAAATATAATAGAGAGGTAAAGTAGATGGGGCCCTATGGATCATGATCTTGAGTGCTACCGAATCAACAGTCGAAGGATTCTTCAGGAAAGGAAATAGCGCACCGGTTAACATCCAAGAGGTGGATCGATGAAAATACCATGGTTTTTTTTCGAAGGTACATGGTGCCACCATATGCATATTAGGGGGAAGAGAGGGTAAGCTTGAAACCGCCCAAGTTCACCCTGATGTCACGTGTCAGAAATCCATTTAATGTATGTCAAATCCAAGGATTTCATGGGAAAAGGGACGACTGGTCAAATCACTTCATGCCACTTGTTCGAGTACCTTCTGTCCATGAGGTTCCAGGTGAGCACCACCATATGACCAATTCGAAGGCTCGTCATTCAGAATAGATTGACCGAGCATGACAAATCATTTTACTTGTAATTACTTTGTAAGTAATTCATGATTATAACTCAATGACTACTGTCCTTCAAAATATGGATGTCATTACTCAATTTTGGGTAATCAATGCTTCATTCGTAAATGAGGTAATTACAAATTGGATCAACTTCCTAATTTCTATGCAATTAAGGGAGATAAACTTATGTTTTATGCAAAACCAAGAAACATGGACAAAGAAAACCGAGTATCCTTCAGTGAACCAGGATTTTCAACGAATATGACAAATTCATCATTGAAGAAGAAGGAGAAATTGGTTGCTTGAATCTTAGCAACGAAATTTCATACAAAGCCTGCGGGAGAGTCAGGAGTGGATAAAGAGGTCAGATTAAATTCCATCATGAATGATTTAATCATCAACAGATACACGGACGAGCACCATACATGAAATGTCAAAAGGAAGTGGAGAAAGCATCAAAAGACAGAGGTAAAAGCTGAGGTGGTTGAAAGCGTTGGAGAAAATCAACTTGCTTGGCTTGACACCTTGAAGGAAGAAATTACTAATTTGAAACAGTTTTCAAGCTAAATTTAGTATGCTTTAGAGAATTTTTTAATGATGTAGACATGTGGCATTCAAAGCAAAAATCTCAAATATGTCATTTTTTTTATAACGCTCCCTATAAAATAGGAGTACAGTCGTTACACGTTACTCCTTTTTTGTAACTGATGTCTATTTTTAGAACTATAGGGAATTTGATTCATTTTGAATCCTGGATGTAATCTACCTATATATATTATTCCAAATATAAATGAAAAGAGGACCGAATGGAGAGGGGCCTGCCCTCGTAGTAGGAGGACTTTGTAAATTCCTAGAGCCCAATTGAATATATAATGCAGAAGCATTTGAAATTTTTATGAAAAGATTATAATGGTGGTGATATGAGTTTTGTTTTCTCGCATAGTATGTATTCCTTGTGCCTTAAATTTTCATTTTCATTTTTCTTCCATTTAAATTGGAGAGTTAGAAGTCCATAATTCATCTTATGATGCTCTCGACTCAAGCAATTTAAACTGTGTATGTTTCTTCTTAAATAATTCAGAATTCATTTCAATAATGGTCTTATGCGGTTAATTGTTTTTCCTTTTCCTCTTTCACCCTGAAAAATTCTAATTTACAACTTAGATTCATTGCCTCATTTAAACTTTCTCCTATGGATAGTTCTAATGGCCCGCTATTGTTTATTTACTTTCGACTCCATAGCCCTAAGTGCCCCTCCCTTTCCTTTCCAACAACTTTCTAAAACCCCCAAGACAACCAAATCTAGCCACTGATTATCAAAGAAATATCAAGTGACAAGAGATATCCCTCTCTCAGTTGAGCAGGCTAGTGCCCAACTCTAAAGTAGATTGAAACATTTACCTCCATCATTTGTCTATCATCCGAACAAAATTTACAGAGTGATAACAAGTTCGACATGACACTGGCTTATAAATTCTCTCTGAGTTCAAACAAACCACTGCTATCCATATCGCTGACCACATCCATGAATGGCATCGATGACGTATTTTGTGTAAAGAAGAAACCACCAAAGAACAACGTCTCGATTGGTTTCTTAAGTCACTCGTCCTTGTGATTGTCGAGGATGTAGCATCCACTTTTCCTCAATTAGAAGAGGAAGACATAAATAAGGCCCGACAATTCAACCTCATATATGCCCATTCAGGTTACTTATACATAGTATTTCCTGATGCACCCAGACCCCTACCATTCAGCTAGGACAAACCTGGGGTTTCCCACGCAGCAGATGGGTTGATTGGTTCTATGACACATATCAACCCTTACGGCCACCCATCACCCACTTATGGTGCAAATTAGTACCCTCAACCATATGGAGGGACGTCTTATTACCCTCCTCCCACCCACCAACAGTCATATCCTATTGTTCCCCCTCAGCTGTTGGTAGGACCCCCACCGGTACTCCAGATGCATCTGGTCTCTCAATCAAGTACGGGTCCACCCCCAACCCCCATCTATAACCCCAACAGTAGTGGAAGTACTTCAACTTCCTATACACCATATGGATCATCTCCACAAAAAAACTCATATTTTCCATTTCCTAGTCCCCCCTAGCCAGTTGCTCCTCCACTAGGACAACCACATGCCGACATTAATTTTGTTCAACCCTCTCCCATTCAACAGGTTGATTATTTTGAACAATTGAATATGGAAAATATGGCCCATTAGCCAAATAATGCCAAGAATAAAGGAAAAATTCGAAACAATAACAACCCGGGACCAGGAGGAAATAAAACCCAACAAAATTGTCCTGCTGGAGGAAACCAAAATCAAGGCAACCAAAACCCCCAAGGGGGAAACAATAAAACTCAACCACGACAAGGGAAGAACAAAATTCTTAGAACAAAATTCCCTTGTGCTCTATGTGGTGAGTATGGGCATTATACTTACCCCTGCCCCCAAATTTCTGATTAGAAACAGATGAAAGAATCCATGAATGTTCAATGCCCTCCGACACCACCTGCCCCTCAACCGACCCCACAACATTATTTGCAACCACCACCTCTAAATGTTTTGAAAAAACCTATTCCACACCAGGGTGTGATGAATTCCCAACAAGTGATCAACTCTACTAATACTCGACTAATCACCTTTGATTTATACAACGGAGAACCATGCCTCCCCACTCTAGTAGCTTTTCAGATACTAGTTAAGATCTAGAACATCACAGTTCATCGGTGCATCATCGATGAAGGTGAATCCACATGCATCATGTCCATAGTAGTATGGCATAAACTTGGCTCACCTGAGCTAGTACCATCTGCCATCACCCTGAGATCTTATGACAGTCGACCACCATCCCTAGAAGGGCTCTTCCAAAATGTCCCTGTCGAACTTGGGGGAAAAACCATCTTGATTGACATTGAAGTTATCAACGCCCCACTTGATTACAATATCTTGTTCGGATGTAGTTACATGTATGCTATGAAGGCGATAGCCTCTTCTATGTTTCGTATGATGATGTTCCCCCATAATGGGAAAATTGTCACCATCGACCAACTTACACATTACGATCCTAATCATTCCACCAACATTGATAACATCCTCCCCCTTTTTCGCACTATCTCGGATGTTTTTTCATTCATCGACATTGGTCCTATAATATTCAAGGACTCGTCCTTGTTAGGGACTTATCATGGAAGACCACCTCTCCTAAAATAATTTGTTTCATCACAAGTGTGTGTAGTTTCCTCTAATGGAACAGATAGTGGAGACAATATTCCTCTCACTGAGGCCCCTCCCCACATCAAAGTTCCACCAATCAGAGAATCATTGCTTCAATAATTCCGTAAAAACACCACCGCACCACTTTTCCTGGATTCCCCCCTCATCTAAGGGAAAATACCAGTTTGGGAGACAGTCCCCCAAGAAATTACCCAAATCCCTTTTTTCTGCCCCCACCTGGAATCCAAGCATTCTAGGTAGCTGCTACCCTCACCCTTCCCAACATGCTTATTTCCATCCCTGTATGGTATCTCCACCCACCCTTTATGGTTCTGACACCATCTTTCCCTGCTCAGACATAGGGATTACCAATGCATATCCTAGTACAGGATACTACCACACCACCCCCACCCTCAACTGACAACAACACCACCACCATTGGGGGAAAACGAAGGAAGAATGATCCCATAGCTCCACTCCCTCTCCGAGCTCCATCTTCTTGCGCATTATGCAAAAGAGAAGGACACCCCACTAATAGATGTATTATGCTTCCCGAGTTACGAAATCTTATCCAAATCCATAAATCAACCCCATTTCTTGCCACTCCACCAAGTACATCCACCGCTACTACGAAGTCCTCAACCACATGCAAGAAAGGGTTACAAATCAATTTTGTGTGTGCCATATTCTCAGAATATGGCCATTACACTCATCATTGTCCAACTCTACCTCAATTCTGCCAAAAATTAGCCACAATACACCACACATCTCTGCTTGAGCCCTCTCAGGCTCTCTGATGAGTGTTCTATATGCACTAAAAGCACACTAAAAACCCTCAATTAAATTGTCAAACCGGGGTAAGTAAACTTAGATTTGTAGCAAAATATATGCCAAAGGTAGAAGGGCTGATAATAGTATAGTCTAACTAATAAAGTGGCTATCTAAGGCTAATTTATTCAAGCAAATCTATCTAATGAGCAAACCCTACTAAGCAACTTTAAACTATGTAACCTAAGTACTTTTGGACCAAGGATCGATGGATAGTTCTAAGAAAAAAAATGAAAACCCTACTTGAAGAAAACTAGTTCAATCATAACAATAAGAAAAAGAAACTATTAAGCATAACAATAAGCAAATAGAAAAAGAAACTATTAAGCATAACAATAAGAAAATAGCAAAAGCAAACTACTTTCACTAGCCCACCTAAATTCAATGAGCAACAACCCTATAAAAGCAAGTAAATAAACAAACAACTATACTATCAAAGAAAGAATAGACAAGTAAGTAATTTAACCTATTAAAGCAAGTAAACAACTAACTACCCTAAGATAACTTCTACTGCAAGTAATCTAATTAAAATTGCCCATTGAACAACTAACTAAGCTAGGAGGCAAGTGAATTCTATTCTTAATTCAATCTTCAAAACTATTTCTAATTCATAAAAGGAAATCTATTTAATTGAAATAAAGAAGAACTAACAACTAACCTTTAATCTATGATAAGCAAATTGTTCTTTAATCTACCAAAGAAAAAGACTATCTATCCTATAGCAACAATAAAACTATCTTCTGATCTATGAAAGCAAGAAACTATATTTTAACCTATGAAAACTCAAATATAGTGTTGGTGGTTGTGTGAATGTCTCCGATGTCTTATAATATCTCGATGGCACTTGACAACAAGAGATGACTCAAGCGGTATAAGATCAATATTGATCTCAATAGCAAAGTGAAAGGTGTGTATTAAACAATCCAATGAGAACTCAGCCATTATAGAAACAATCGTCAATTACCCTGCATATTCATGTGACTAACCATCAATAGTATATCGAGATTTTAATTGTACTCTATGCTATGTAAGCATAATCTCATAATTAAATTCAATCATTAACTAAGAATTGGAATTGCAATCTAATTCTAGGAAAGAAATCACATAAAATAAAACTATGCTATATCTATTTTAACAATTCAAATTGCGGAAAGGAAAATGCGTATAAACAGAAATTAAAACATGATTCTAGCATATAGCAAGTAAACTAATGAGTAAATGAATTAACAACTAGTTAAATGAAATCTAAACAACAATTAAATAGGCAATCTACAAATAAAGACTGAAACTAGCCCTATGCATCCATCGAATCCTTGTTAAAGAGAACATAAATTAAAACTCTATTCTAGGATGTTTTAAACTTGATTTTAAAAGCATAAATAAAACACAGTCTAACTTTTAATTGCACACGGGGTTAGTGTATGAGTTTGCAAACTCTTTCCTACTTATAGAATTAATGCATATTAAAAAAAATCCTTCATACTAACCTACAAAAGAGAATTAAAATAGTTAAACTACAACAACAAATTGGATAACAAAGAAATCAAAGAACAGTTCATGTACAGGAAATAAAAAGACATCTAAGATATGAAATGCATAGATAACACATAGAACAGTTACCAGACTGCTGGTGGTCCCCCCAGCAAGTCGTGGTCACTTCTCAAAGGCACACCATGAACTCAGAAAATCGATTTCACCATTAAAACTTGAAAAACACAGTCTTATACAATTCTGGTAATTGAAAAATGAAAAAACAGAGGAAAACATATTTGTCTCTAATCCTCTACTTCTTCTACTGCTTCCTAACTATTATATGATCACCACGGTGGTATTTATATGTTTTATAGACCAAGAGGTTGACCATTGGAGGGTTGAACCTCTTCTATAAACAACAAATTACATTAATGGTGCCCTAACTTCCGAAATGGAGTGAGCCAATAATTGCCCATCTCAACAACCCAAACCGAGTTGTCAAGAGTTCAGTAGCTGGAGGGTATAAGCACAAGCAAAACCCATGTTCCTGATTCGCCCATCACTAGACGCCAATACCATAACTGCCAAATCACCCACCATTTTTGTGCAGGACGAGGTGCTGTATGGAGTGCTGGACCGGGTACCAGATCGAGTACTGGATGGAGTGTCGGACTGAGTGCCAGAAGCAGAAACGTGATGCCATTTTTCCCCTGTAACACCAAAAAACATGAATTAGATCCCTGGAAACATAAAAACGTAATGAATTATACTCAAGATCAATATAAAATATGAATTATGCATACCTGGTGTAGATCATAGCGTTTTGGCACAAAATTCTTCAAAAAGCTTCTCTAAAACTTGAAAAACACATATGTACATTCAACAAAAGTATCTAATTACTGCCATAAAAATGATCATATCTCGGGCCCAACATTACCCCCACACTTAAGATTTTGCAAGTCCCACTGCAAAAAAAATGAAATTACCCGTCATGACTGAGCTTTCTCATGAGGATCAGCTTTGTAAGCTTCTCCTTCTTGCTGTGAAGACTTTGCCTTATACCTCTTGTGTTTCTTCAGTTGTGCTCTGAGGCTGCGTTTGGATTTCAACAAGCTTCTTGGATTTTTGTTCTAGTAAAGAGATGGATTATGCAAGAGGGTTTGGAGTCCTTGGAGAGTGGGGTTTGGATGGACAAATAGTCCTTATATCTGATGTATTTTTTCTATTCTTGATTGTCAGGTGAGGGTTTACAAATTGATAAATGAATGCATCCCAAGTTTTCCCCTGTTTTTTCCAATTCGGCTAAAACAAGGAGTTTGATAAGGCCATGGTGAAAGAGGTTGTTGTGGGGGTTGGTTAAATTCTTCCTCACTTGAGAGGAAATATTATCCAAGATCTTTAAAAATTAGAATGGAAAAATCAATTATTTATTGAATTGAAAGTGGGCTAACAATCGAAAATGGAAAGCTTAAAAAACAGAGTATCTACCTTCACTATGTCAACAGGACATTGAAGGCACCATTGCGGTAAGATTTGAAAAGGAAAGAGAGTATTGTCTTGGAAGAGTCAATGAACACCTGGAGATGCTCCTGAAAAATTCCAACATGGACATCAAGCTTCAAAGACACATGGCCATGAACTACTACATAAGATAATGGATCAATAAAAGTCACAAAAGTTGTTCTACAAGACCACGTTGCGCTTTTGACTCCGTTTTTATTCATCATTTTAAAAATATGTTTTTGACCACATAAAGATGAATTTTGGAAAACCAAATGAGGTTATTTATAATGAAATACCAAATCACAATAACCTCTTTCAGTGTTTACACATGTATCATATATTGGGAGATATTCAACTTTCTTAGAGACCTATTTCAGAAAATAAAATTTTCCAATTTAATTTCCTATTTTAATCATTATTTTCAAAATAGGTTTTTGACCAAATAAAGATGAATTTTGGAAAACCAAAGGAGTTTTTTTCTAAGGAAATACCAAATAATAATAACCTCCTTCAGTATTTACACAGGTAGCATACAATGGGAGCTATTCAACTTTCTTGGAGGCCCATCTCAGAAAATCAAATTCTCCAATTTAATTCCCTGTTTTAGTCATTATTTTCAAAACAGGTTTTTGACCAAATAAAGATGAATTTTGGAAAACAAAAGGAGGTTGTTTCTAAGGAAATAACAAATAATAATAATCTCCTTCAATATTTACACATGTAGCATATAGTGGGATATATTCAACTTTCTTGGAGGCCCATCTCAGAAAATCAAATTCTCCAATTTAATTTCTTGTTTTAGTCATTCTTTTGTGGCACATATTCCAAGAACATGGGAATGAATTTCACAAAAAAAAAGAGGTGTATCTTAATAACAACATTATATACAAAAACCTCTCATATTTTTGTAAAATATGTTATGGTTAAAAAGTTATAGCCCCATCTTTGACCCCTATTTTTCTGTTGCGCTTCTGTCACAGTTACTACGCTTTTGGACAGTTTGTTTTCAAATCAATTGTGAAGGGGTTATATGTAGATTTTTTCTTGGATTGGTGACTCTAGAGTGTAGAGGACATATTAATATTTCAATTCATAACTTTTTCATTAAATAACACATCGAGGAAGGCCTCCAAAACTTGTTTCTCTTCTACTACAATTTGTTGCCACCTCCATGCTTTCCTATGATTGTTTCAAAGTTATTTGCACCGTTTTGGATGAAACTGTCATGTTATGTTACACCTTATTATTATGAATGGATTCATGATCTCATTTCCATGTTGAACTCTCCATCTACCCTATATGCAATGACAAATCCTAAATGCTACTGAGTATACCTACCTTGCCCCATTCTATCTTTGCAACTCATCTTTTGGAAATCCTGGCCTAGCTCCCTAGACCTAGATTCTCATCCAAAAAAATCCAAATCAAAACCATACTGAACTAAATTCCTAGTCTAATACAAAGCCAGTTAACCTTGTTCCTTTGTTCATAGGTGTGTAACACAGATCTATAGTGATTTTAACAATGTGCTATTGATATGTAATTTTCACAAAGAACCAGTTAAGAATACAAAGTCTTCTATAGCATAAGCATAAAAATGCACAGTAAGATCATAACACACAAAATGATGTCAACAATATAAAATTTAGCATACCAATACAAGAAACTGCTGATCTAATATCCCAATACATTGTAAAAAGACAGTATGCCAAAACTTTGACAGAAATCCTACTTCCTCTTCTCATGGGTTTTGCTATACAAATGGGCAGTGCTTAGCGTTTTTTTTTTTTTATCTTAGGAAACTCCCCCCAGACCGAAGATATGGCATGTCCTCGTGCCATGAATTAGAAATAGGTCTTTACTATTTTGAGAGGGGGGTTATATTAGCTCCTCTTTTATCCACTCTTGGGAGTATCCCTTAGCTCCAGAGATGTTTTGAAATTCGGGTTTGAAAAACCTGTTATAGCTTGCTCTTGGAAACTGGTGGTGTTTAAACCAGTAGTCTCCAACTCTTGGGAGCTTTTTGGCTGAGGCATTTGATTCCTCAAAGACCACAAATACAGTGAATAGGAGCAGGGGCAAGATACGAGTGTTCCACTATTATTTGTTTTGCCATCTTTCTCACACAATCCATTCCTCTATCTTGCATTTTATAAGGCATGTAATCATAACTCTATAATGAATAGTCTGTAACAACAATCAACCAGTTAAGTGGTCTGTTAAGGAGATGCACAACAGTTTATAACATACATGGAATTAGCATTTCAAAAATGATTGTTGATGTAATAGCCTATATCATGAAAAAAATACACACAATTTTTTACAAAGATTTACTTCTTCTAGGAAAGTTTATCATTTGTCAACTCATGAACCCCTACCCCACACCTAATTATTGTGACACCTCACAATAAAAAATATAGGAAACCAGTTAGTTCTCCCAATAGCCGAATATTTACAGCCTGTTAAGTGTAGGGATAAATTTCATAGATTGGTCTTACGAGACGATTAAAGGATGGCCCCACCTATAGGATAAGAGATCCTATATATAGATAAGAAGAGGTAGGCAAGAGAGTTTCAAGATAGTCTCAGAGTTAGTTCCCAATGGAAAGTTTATGGAGTTCATTAACCTTA